>JAPYMA010001716.1:0-17986 GCA_035041965.1 Anisakis pegreffii | reverse complement strand
TTCGGTCTTTCCAAATCTCTTCTTTCTAACAATGGAAGGATTGCTGGGAATTTCCCGCTCTACGAAGAGATATAGCAATGATTGTGATGCTATATGGGTTGGTACTTTCAAGTCTGCCGTACTCTCAGTTTTGCCCAGTAACATATGAATTTTTTTGCTTCATTCGGTTCAGCTGGATCTTTGCAATCAGAAAAATAAATGTTTTGCCGAGCGATTTTGCCTTCTTGAGGTGATATAGCTATTTTTCTGGTGCTAGAGGTGTAACCATAGCATGTATAGACATGCTGTGGTATTCGGTAAGCCAAAGCCTGTAAACGTGTAAATTTATTTTTACTGTTCGATCCAGCAGGACATCTTGATACAAAATGTTATAAATTTTAGTGAGCAATTTGGCTTATTTGAGGAGATATAGGTTTTTCATTAACGCCATTTCATGGTAATGCGAGTGCCACCTTTAAGGCTACGGTGTTCTCAAGTTTGCCTAGATCATATGAATTTTTTTGCTCGATTCGATTGCTTAGAATCTCCACTTTCAGAGTATCATGCGTTTTGACGAGCAATTATGAATAGATGAGGTGATATGGCTATTATCTCATTGCTAATCGGGTGGCCATCTCCTAGCCTACGGCACTATCAAGTTTGCACAGTAACATATTATTTTTTTGCATCGCTCGGGCCTGCAGAATGTCTGCATTCAGAAAAAATATATTTTGTCATGAGATTTCGCTTACAATTAGTTGAGGGGATTTCGCTACTTTCTGAACGCTATGCGGGTTGCCATGTTCAGGACTACCGTAATCTCATCGTTCATCTTCCTTTGGCCACTTGAGATAAATATATACTTTGCTGTGGCATTATAGGTGTTACCTTGTGTGAATACGTTGTGTTGCTGAGTTTTGCGCATTATCGTTAAGAATGTTATTGTTTCATTCCAAAACCACGCCATCATTCATATTTCACTTTAATCCGTTCAGCTTTTCTAATATTTTGGATCATAATGAAGTTCCATCTAGGTGACATTTGCTGAACCATGCCGATAGCTTTACAGTTAACACCACCCCGTATTTTGGCATATCTTCACCAAATGATCTTAATATTTTGCACATTTGCTAAGCTTTCCTGCTCATGACTGTGTTGTCTCGGATCATTGTTTTCCACTGTAGTTCTTGTATATGATGCCAACTTAGCTCGTCAAATCATTTATATTTTGTTCGTTTTATTAGGTCATATCTATAGGACTTCCAGTGAATTTGGTTAGTTCTGTAGTTAAGTCTGAAGATTCATAAGAATGTTTCATCCACGTTTTATTTGTGCTTGCCGATATTCATACTTGAAAATGTCAATGAAATATGTGTCCCCATCTCAAATTCATTCCCTTTAAATATATCGATCTCGCAATGCTTTTTATGCAACTCCTTTGGTATATTTCTGATCTGAATTTCGCTCAAATTTTGAAGAACTTTCTCGAAAATTCTGTGCAGCTGTGTATGTGTGCATGTCTGCGCGACAGACTATAAAGAGTAGGTCAATTGTATAGCGTTATTTACTAGATTGTGCGATTGTGTATCACATATATGAGGTGTTGTTAACGATCCGTGGCGATCATACACATTGTATATTGATGATTGTTATTATTCAAGTGTTCGTATTCTCGTGGCAGTCCTAGTGCCACGAACTCTACATATTTTCAGTTTTGAACGCGTGGTGCGTTGTTGTGAAGCGTTGTTATGAAGGGCGTTGTTATATTGTGACGTGTTAATTTATTGTAATTAATGATGGCTGCTTTTCTTGATCAGTGATTCTGTTGTAGGATGACCGATGCGCGGAGGGAATGCCCTTTGATAGGGCCCTCGGTCATCGACAAATTTTGTTGATGGTGAGTATTTACAATCAGTTGGCATTCACCGATCGAAATTTATTTCAGTTTCTGTAGTAGTTTATGATCAAGTGCTTATTTATGATGTCGTATCTATTTTCATTTTATGCTAGTTCATTCCTAACAGTAAACATATATTGTATCATTTTCAGGATTTATTTCGATAGGACGGGATCTTCAGCCCTACAAGAGGGCGAAAAGCGAATTTATGGTTTATTATTGTTATTGGAATTATTTATTATTATAAAATGGAATATTTTAACAACAAAAAATTAATCAATAACGACACGCAATGGAATATTATGGTGTATTGGTAAATGGAACATTAAAGTTTTTTTAACAATCTTACAATAACGGCAGCGCATCGAAGCGCTCAGGCCTGTTTAGGGGTTTGCCCCTTTTTATCTTTTTTCAATTTCTCTATTTAATATAGGGCATAAATAAATGAGCTGTGGTCGAATGACCACTTTTAATTTATTCATTTTCCTTTTTTGAATTTATTAGGGAAACTAAATAAAATTGAGACGTGGTCGGTGGCCACATTCTGCATGCTTTTTTAAAAATTTATTCGTTTATTTGTGAATATTGTTAATATATTGTATGTTGTGAAACATTTGTAAATATTTTATTTGTAAATATCCATGCAAATATTGGATATTTGTAAATATTTGGTCACTTGTATTGAAAATATATGTTAGGAGTATATGACAGTGTTTGTTATATTATTTGTTGTATTGTTCATTGTTTGCATCTTAAAATTTCTTATCGTTCGCTAAGTATTATATGACAGCTTGCACAAGTGCGATGCTAGGACTTTAAGAGGGGGGGTTTTTTAGGTGACATACAGATTTATAATTGTAACTGTAAAGTCGTGGCGTGTTGTTAATTGTATTGTTGTGATTGTTCAATGTAACATTGTCATATACTCCAACGAATGAATAGAACAGCATAAAAAACAAATTATCTTTATAATTAAGGCATCTTTTTCACCAGATGCACTACTCGTCTAAAAGATTTTTAAACGAATAAAAAAAACGTTCTGTTGGGATGACGACTGAATACAATCTAATATTGCGGGAACTGAAGTGATTATACTCAACTGACATATTCTTATATTATTGAGATGTGACATAGATAAGATCATTTTGAGAAATGAAACTGGCCTGGATATTTTGCACTCATCTTCGCGTTAACTTTTATATTAGCAATATTTGAGTCCTTTTCAATGACCTTCGTCGACTTCTTTTTCTTCTTCTCATTATTTTCCTTATGCGCTGATCTTTTCGTATCACTTTCGGTGCCACCACCACCAAATTTGCGTTTAAATTCCTCCACTAATGACTTTTCCATTTTAGCAAATAATGGCTCAGGCTAAAACATATTCTCAATCCGTCAGAAATGAAATAAATTTGTGTTCTGTTCTAATCATTGCACAACTTTTGCTCTTGGTTACGAATCTATCCATATTCGTAAAACCACCTTAGATGTAAAGGACCAAAACAAGTAGAATGAACGATGAGAACGATCAGAGACGAACAAGAAATTGAAGTGCAAAAAAAGAATTTTTAATGGATGCACACAAAAAATTCACTGCCCATCTCATTAGCGATCACTAAAACTAAACCAAATGAATCTTTTCGAAAGAAACAAATGGCTCGAATCGTCTTTCGGATAATATACGATAAAATAACGAAACGATCCACTATTATCAACCATCGCGAAGCTAACCTTGCCGATTCGATGACCGATTTTGAGGTATGAAATTGGATCGAGTGTTAACATTGGTAAATCGGGTAGAGCACACTGCTGACGAATACGATCACTGGTTTGCGGCATATACGGATACAATAAGATCGACAACAAATACGAAATATTCGCCGCAACACCCATCACCGTACCAGCACGCTTCCTGATTCACGAATCAATAAGCGAACAGTATGATTAACGAGGAATGATCTTTTAAGAAAACAAACAAACTGATCAACGTATAATTCGTTCACTCAAACATGAAACAAACTTTTGTTGCGCATCTCCCTTCACCAACACCCAAGGCTGCATCGCTTGAATATACTGATTGCCACGTCGTGATATTTGCAATATTTTTGAGATGCCATCGCGAAGTTTAATATGACTTAAGAGTGTATCGTAATCTGCTAAATGCTTTGCCACTTCTTCGAGCAGTTCAAGTTCGGCTTCTTCCAACTCCATTTCAGGTATGACACCATTGAATGAGGACGCAACAAAAGACAACGCTCGATTCACGAAGTTACCCAAGTTGCCCAGCAATTCTGAATTGACCTGAAATGAATCTCATCTTTACTCGTTCGAATGAACGCACACAGTTCTAGCACGATGGATGCATATGAAAATTCCAATGAGAGTTTGAACAATAACAAACGGCCAATAAAAGTGAACGTGTCCTGATAACTGACCTTTAACGCGAAATCATCCCAAGCAAACGAGGTGTCTTGAGTTTCGGGTCGTAGATAAAGCAAATAGAAACGCCAAATATCTGCTTCAATGCCAGTGTCACGGGCCATATCACCGAAAACTCCCACTCCTCGTGATCTGAGTGTTATTTTTTTGAATGCTAACAAAATATGCTATCACATCTATTTGAACGCACAACTGTAAATTCCTTCCATAACATGCTTTACCATTAGCAACTGATCTACACATTAAAAATCACATGTGCTATGAAGTAACGATAACAACAATCGCAACAAAAATGAACAAATACACTACTTGCTGAACTTGGTGCTCTCATAATTCAAATATTCTGTGGCACAAAGATGATTCACAACGGTATAACCATCACGTGCTCCGAGCTGTGAGGCTGGAAACATAAAGGCGTGAAATGCGACATTATCCTGAAGATTATAACTGTTAACCATACGCATTTATCCACTGATATTTCCTTAGAATACTCATTCATAATTCATAAACTGAACAAGTTCAAAATAATAATATTTATGTTTAATGAAGTAATTATAACAATTAAAAGGTAATGACGAACTTTGCCAACAAAATTGTATAGTTCCACATTTTTGGGATTCTTCCACCATGAAGTCCACGCATCACCTAGAAGCTCCTTTGTGATCGACATGTATCCGACTGGTGCATCGAACCAAACGTAAAATACCTATGTTGTGACCATTAGTAACAATAGTGAAAACATTCCCAATAACAAGAATAATAATAACAGTCGATGACAAAATTAATAAAAATCGCTAGCAGAGTACCTTATCTTTAAATTCTTCTAGTGGTACAGGTACGCCCCATTTCAAATCACGACTAATGCAACGTTTTTCAAGACCCAGTTTGATCCAGCTTTTCGCTATTGACTCTGCGTTCGATGACCAATGACATGCGGACTCTTTCAGCTGATTATTTATATGCTCATCAACGGCTTTCTAGAATTGAAAACTGATTATTAACTGAAGAATCGAATTAATACATACTGAAAGAATGGTACATACATAAAAATAAAACGACTAAAAATGAACTTACCGACAATTCATCGAGCTGAATGAAAAGATGTGTTGATCGCTTAATTGTTGGAGTTTGATCGCAAATATAACAACGCGGTTTAATCAGCTCAACAGCATTGATTAATTTACTACATGCATCGCATTGATCGCCGCGTGCATCCTCGTAATGACAATACGGACACTCGCCATGTACGTAACGATCAGCAAGATAGCTGAATTAATTGCATCTTATCAGTATCGTTATCATTCTGACAATTGATTGGTGGATCTTGAACGCTCTGAAGTTACGACTGTTTCTAGTTATAGTCGGTTCACGAGGTAAAAACACACAGGTTGATTTCAGCGTAAAACACTTGCACAGTTAGCTTTTGAACCGACACATTAATCTAGAAATCATCTACAAACTTGACCGCACTTTGCTGAAAGCCACTATAAATTGAGTAAACGTTCATTACACCATGAAATGAGAAGTGAATCAACCAGTAAACGATACAACATCATTGGCTACATTAATGACTGAGGTGAAAAAACAAATAAACACATTTACCGATCGCATTCGTCACAATGCAACTGATCAACACTGCCACTTGAAATGAAGCCATTTGCATAGAGTTTCATGAAGATGTCTTGTGTAAGCCTATAAAAATGAGTAATTTATCTGCACGAATTCATCTACAACAATGTTCAGAAAGAACACTCCGTAAAAGTAAACCCAACAAGAATCTCACTGATCATTAACACCAAAAAGAATCTCACTCACTCGATTTGATGAGGATTCGTTGTGCGTCCGAAACGATCGAATTTAATGTTGAACCATTCATAAATGGATTTATGGATTTTGAAATACTTATCGCAGATTTGCTTTGGAGTTAAACCTTCTTGAAGTGCTTTCATTTCAGTTGCTGTGCCATATTCATCTGTTCCGCAAATGAACAAGTGACGCCAGCCTTTCAATTCGCAAAATCTGACAATTCAAACTGACTTCTGATTTCTGATTATTATTATGATCACTATTAGTATTGTTATTATTTTGATCATTAACACCAATATTAATATAACAATTATTTCTGAGGTTATTCGAACTGCTAATATTGAATTCAATGACCAATTTTTCATGAAATTACAACACCTTTACACATGAAGTTGAAAAGTAGTAACGACATAAAATCAAAAATTTTAAGGAAGGTCTAAGATACCTGGAAAATGTATCCGCGCTAAGCACACAACCGATAATATTGCCTAGATGAGGCACGTTGTTGACGTACGGTAATGCAGAAGTTATAAGAATATTTTTTTCTCCCTCTACGGGTAGTCTGGAAAAAGGCATGAATTTTTTCATTGCGATAAGCAATTAAAGTGACCGTTAAATTGATCATAGGAGAGGAAACTCAATGAAACAGAATAAGGGTCCTTCATTTTAAGGGCCGCCAATTCAATGGAAGAATTTTGAAACATGGTAATTTTGGATAGAAGTGTTAGTGTTTTGCACTGAACAATATTCTGATGCATTAATCGATTACTTTGTAGCACTTTCAACCTCTGCAACGAATGCTGGTACACCTTTCCAAGTTTCGCGGATATCCATCGCTGACGTGCAACCACTCGGTTTGTGCTCACAGCTGAAAATGCTGATCAGAACTGCTTTTTGACGATCACGTAAAGCATGCGCGCTACGAATCACTTATTGAAAACGATTATCAAATGTGAAATGAATGTAATAATAATAAGAATTAATACACGCATACGTCAAAAACAGTTCTATATCATAACAGATGGTTATATATTCTGCCATCATAATGATGCAATACTTTTTTCGGCGTTCTATGAAACGGACAAATAGGCGTGTATCAACGCAGCATGAAGACAGAGAGAGGGCGATACGCGTCAGCACTGATCGTTTTTAGCATTGCGATTACGCAAACTCGAATTTTAACGGAATAATCTGGAATTTTAAGGTGAATTTTATTGGTGAGGACTTGAATACCTAAGGATTTTTAAAAGCATGAGAAATTGCGTCAGAATCATTTTTCAATGGATGAACACCATACACGATTACACTGACTTTTCTAAGCGTTTTAAACGTGAGTAATACAAAGAGGCATTTAAAACATCTGTTAATGTGAACAATTATCACCTTTTTGCGTTAGCTCATCTTAAGGTTAACATTCAAACAAGTCAGTTAGATGATAAATCGGCTATATTATTTTCCACAGTAACAGTAATAATGAACTGTTCTAGATTCGATAATGTTTGTGCTAACAGTGCGAATAAATCCGAATGATAATATCACTAACAATAAGAACAAATGAGGTTATCAACGTACAGACTTATAAGCATAATAACGTTGTTGAAGATGGTGTGTGCTTTAGCATCGCAAGTTATTCAGCTAGGCAGTTGGCGCACGTACTAGTGTTCAGAATTTGAATCAATCGCAAATGAATCATCAAGGAAAGGGGGGAACTCCTCGCAGATGTTCCCGTCATCAAAAGAATTCCTTGCACCCACAACAGTCTCCGTAAAATGCACATAAGAAAAATAATGGTTACTTCATTTTCCTAACGCAACTAATTTATTTATCATAAAATTTGTTATTTATTATAAAATTTGACTTGCGTGATAAATTTGTTCCGGAGACGGAGCGAAACAAAACAAATTTCGGCGCTGAAGACGGAGCCGTAGCCGAAAGTTCGGAGAATGCAGAGCTTGAGTTGGAGCCTGAGGTATCGGATTACCCAAAAAGATTAAGCTGGAGCTGGAGTTAAAGGTTCAAAACTGTGCAGCCAGAGCTGAGTCAATTTCTTCAAATTTGGACATCACTGATTACAAGTCACTGTTTAAAATATAGTAGCAATAATGAGGAAAGGGCAAAACAAATGTTGTTCCAATAATAATAATAACAATTCAAAGTCAGTTCTGAGTCTGCATCCTCCATAATGGGCCATTCCAGTTCATATTCTACCGCACATCAATTTCACTGACTATCGAGGCCAATGGTCGTGATTATACGATCGTCAGATTTCCGGTCACCTCAGGTACTGTTCCAACGAAAATAAACTGAATGCGACCTGCGGCTTGAAGCAGTCTAGTTCGAAAGAATGCTCCAACAAAGTACTCTCCCCGAGGCACAAACAACGATTGCGACAGAAGATTCCTCCGCATGCGCTGAGGACATTCATCAGAAATCGTCACGTGCCCCTCTTCGCGTGATTCCCGGCTGAGGCTCCATTCCGAACAGCACTATGTACTCATTCGAGTTGGAATGTAAAGCTTTTACTTTCACATCACTATACGTCACTCACAATCAGTTTCTTCTGATGTATTTCGGTGACAGTCTGATCAAATTAATTCACGAAATATTTCTTATTGCTCTTCATGCTGCCTTATCGTGTTTGTGGATTCTATCAGCATTAGTCACGAATGGTACTACAATTATGTTCGCTCATTAACAAGTTCGAATTGAAGAAGTTTTTGGAATATTCAACAAAACAACAGCCTTTCTCCCCTTTCGTCGTTCCTCCTCTATCTCCTCTGACGGTTCCATGTGGGGTTGTCATTGAATTTGAACGTACAGTTGGTATCGATATGGTCATACCTTCAGTTCTGTATTCAGGAAATGCTTCTGCCAAATCATTGGATATAAGCAATTTTTCTTGGACATCGAAGATTGTTCCGTAGGTTGATTTGCTTGTGGATGCTGTATCTGCATTGATCAACTTACAATACAGAAGGAATTTGCAATTTTTTGGATCAGTATTTTCAATCCAGCGATACTCACAAATTTGCATGACAACAACTCTTTTTCTTTCCACCATTGGATTCTCCAGACTCTCTCATTTCAAAAAAGTATATGTGTTGCCGGGTGATTTTGTTTCCTCCAAGCAACAATGAGGATTTACTGAAACCGTATTACATAGCTGAGCCGTTCATATTGATACATTCTATGTGCGTTGATTAATACGTAGAAAGCGTTAGCATTATACCGTTTTCTTAATACAGGTGCTTTACGTCGCTGTTTTGAGATATGTAGCTTGCAGATATGTTATCGTTTCGAATCATTTTCTATGATTCATTCAAATCTTATCATCTCGTTTACTAATAATGGTAATAAAACCCACTAACATTTGATGATCAATTCGATTGATTCTACAAATGATTTAACAAATGCCAAGGCAGTATCAGCTTCAAACTATCGATGTTGTCGTGTTTGCCCGCTAACATTATCTTTTCCTCACACCATCGGATTCCCCAGATTCTCTAGAACAGTGGCTCTCACGTTTGGGTGCTCCACTTTTAATGATCTGGCCTGCCGCCGTTGCCCCCCCCCCCCCCTTCCTGATACAAGAATTTACTATTTCCACGTATAACGTCAGGAACAAACGAAAAATCGGTCCGGAAGATTCTCAGCGGCGTGAAAGAAATTAGTTTTCTGATTGCATGAAAAGCTATTGTTCATGACACGCTCACTTCAAACTGATTCAGATGGATTCTCATTCTTTTCAGACGTGTTGTATTCACTCTCATAGCTAATACATGCGAATACCGTTCTCTTAATATGTTTTTCTCATTCACTTCGTCTCATTTCATTCCACAGTTAGAATCAATTTCTCGTTCAGTCGCATATACTATTTACTGAATACGTTGACGAGTGTTGACAGCCGAAATCAACGATACAGCAATCGAATGTTATTGCTGAACAACATTCGACAGTCAAATGATCAATTATAGAGTGTATTTGATAGAATGAGAATTTGACTTTGATTGTTGAGTGAAATGAATGAGAAATTAGCACAAGAGAACACTTTTGGTGATAGAAGCCGTGAGAGCGATTGTAACACCAAGAAAAAGAATGAAAACCCTGTTAAAACAGTAAAAAATGAACCCAGTTAGGCCCGGACGAGCTAATGATATATAGAAAATAGAAGAACGAAGAGTGTTGCCATCAACTAACCGCATTTACATATACGAGTTAAAAAACACCATCACAATGGCGTTCCTATCATAACATAACGACTGCAAAAAATACTATTTTTCTCTTGACATATTCAAATTACCCAAAATGGGTGATTTCACCCCCTCTGAGAATTACCGCTCCGAAATGTTGTCAGGTGATTGTGGTTATAATCAGAGAAATAGCTGACTTTCTGAACCTCTCCTGAACAATGGACCGACTTTTGGAACGAAGCGACGAATTTGATAGAGAGAGCGAGTAAGGGATTGTCATCATATTCCCTCTTATTATTATCCAGCTGCAGATCAGTTTAGTCGTGTACAGTTCAAAATTGTGCTTGCATTTGATGTAGAGTTATGGCTTTTTATATTTGATCATTACTTGAGGCTTCGAGTCCAGAAATGCGAAAATTATGCCTTGTTAAGTTGAATACGTTTTCCATAGTAAGTTACAAGGTTAGGTGCATTCAATTTCATTTTTTTTGATTAGAAATACTCTAGTTGAAATAAAGAATTCTACAACATTCGAGTGATTGTACAGGTTTGATTAATGCTCTGCTATCGTTTATTTTTTGGATATTTCAATTCTGGAGATCCGGAAAGAGATATATACAAGGAATTTTAAAATTAGAAGTTTACGAAAAATGTTCTTTTTTGGAAGGACAGGGCTGAGGATTTCGGAACAGTGACATCAGTGGTATTACACAAAATTTATTTATACAAAAATTTTTAATCTTGCTCGTAGGAATACATATATTCACAATGGAGCATGAAAATAATCTAAGCATAATAATAATCATGCGCTAAAACAACTCTTCGCAAAATTTTTCACAATATTCATATCACGTTGCTATAAGCAACAAATAATATCGCACAGAAAAATTAATCACAAGAAAAAAGAAATATGACCTGCAACAATGATGAGTGAATGAATGAAAGAAATAAACTCGGTCAGGAACCAAAAATAATGGATTTAAAAAAAGTATAATGACTGCAATTAACAAGTAATGAACTGAATTTTAAAAAATAAATCTGTCGAATTAAACAAATTGATGCAGTTATCAAACTGGAACGATTATGACGCATATCTTAACGTCCATAATCGAGCCATTTTCTCGAATTTCACGCGATCATTCAGATATTGTTCGGCAATTGTTGGAACAAGTGGATCTGCTGAAATCATTTAAATTTATCAAAAGAATGATTATAAATGAGTTAGCAGAAAAATTTGTTGTACGATCAACCCCGTAAACACATTAAACGGTAAGCACTGGCTGAACGTCATGGATTGCAGAGTGAATGTGTTAAAAACCTATTCAACATTCACTGAACGTGTCTTACAAGTCAAGACTCGTTAGCGAACATTAAAAATGTTTCCCTTGCCACAGAAACATGAAATACGAATTCGCCAAACGATTACTAAAACTGCCTTAACAATTGATTCCACTAAACGAGTGAAATATTATAGTCAGGTCTACGCATCAATTATTATTCACATGAATAAGAGATGGCAAAACAAAAAAAAACAAGAATTATAGAATTGCTAATCGAAATGAACAAAAACAGTATGAAAAATGAACAATACCTGGATTGCAGACATACAACAGACTAACAATTGCTTGCAATATAGTTGAAATGGTCATTGATGGTGTCCATCCATGACGTAAAATATCTGCACAAACCATGCCACGACTTATATTACAATGATAGATTTGAGTTAGAAATACCACCTGAATTTTTGCAAATTACATTATTTACTATTGGCATCATTTTCGTAAAGCAATCAGTTTAATTCAAGAATGAATCAATTAGTTATGACCTCGAAAATAATTTGATTCTGGAACATAGTGAAGACTTAAATATCTCACAAGTAACGCAATCAGCAAGAATAACCGATTTTTCTACAACAAAACTGCTGCTTTTGATGATTTCCCATAAACGTGATGCAGTGAGTGCCATTCAAATTTCTTAACACGTGTATAAATACTTTGATTCTTTTTTGTATTTTCATGGTTCATCTTAGTGAAGAATTGGAAAGATGAATAAAGAGAGACGAATGAAAACTGAACTGAACGTATGATTCGGCAAAATGCAACGCATACAAGTAAAAATGAATATTAATTCAGTGGATAATCTTGCTACTCGTAGAACGGATAACATTAAAATGCACCGTTGGCGGATGAAAAGGATAATCATCAGGAATGTGTAATTCGATGAAGAATATTCCACCACGATAAACTGTATCTTCAGGACCTTCGATCACCGCAACCCATTCAAATAAATCATCACCTTTCGGTTTAGCACAACATCCTTTTGGTGCGTTATGTTCCAACTGTTCTAGCTGCAATCTTATCAGTCACCTACCATTGCTTCAACAATCTTCACTAGTCAACAAAACAATTCAAATATCCGATGTTCACTTTGAAAATCTTCACTTATCTCAAAATTTCATTGAAATAACACCAACTTTAATAAGTTTATCGAACGGTACAATTTTTAATTATTTTAAAATTTGCAAAAATTGTTTACTCAAATAAATTCCGATGAATAACTATTAATTTTATGATGGAACAGTAACATAAAAATGGAAATAGAAAAGTTGAAGAATGTATTAGTGAAAAATAAGAATCATGTGAATAATTTGCATACTTCTCTCAACAATCTCCTTGAGATGGATGAGCATCTTATACTAACAGAGCAAGAATTGCCAAGAACACGACGATCCCAACCAGTTGACGTTTGCCAACATGATGCAGGTACAGAATTCTTAATTACGTTTGTTTAACATTAGCCACCTTATTTAAACGTGCAAATGCCATCCACTGTAGTGGATGTGTCGAGAAAATAAATCAAAACAAGTTTCAAATTAGCATGTACTATATATATATATATTGTAGAACGTCCAAAAGAGCAAATATTTTGTAGAACGTTCAAATGATCGAATATTTTGGTGTTGGTGCCGGCCAAAGAACTTACTCGGTTCTGAATATCTGAACCCTTAGGTAATGGCAAATTAGTGCCAGTTGTAAACTTCAGATCAGGACTAACATGAAAACCAACAAATATTCGAACTTCAAAAGACTCATGATGAGCAAACTCCTGCTTAACTTGCCTACAGATGGCACCTCTTTTCAAGTCAATCTCCGATTAACAAAACGCTCTAAAAGGACATCAGCGTATGTGCTCAAACACCAAATATAGAAAGAATGAGATGAAAAACTATGAAATGTGTAAATGAAAAAAAAGAGAACAAACCACGCAGTCCAATACTGAGCGTTCTCGTCTTATGGGAGCACGTGAATTTGAAATTACTGGTATATCCCGATTTGTTTCAATATTATTACGGCTAGTCGACGGTACAACAGATCCACTTGATGCTGGCTAAAGCCACACGAAATGATTAATTCCAAAGAGAGATAACAAAAATACATCCGATGTTGAGAAAATGAAATCAGTAATAATAATTATAATGCAAAACGATCATAAACGAATGAAAAGAACATCAAAAGCACCTGATAATTGTCAATCGGTGAACGATCTCTTGATGCAGTCGAAACGGTGCGTCTTAAATTCATTGCTTTTTCAATAATCAGTTAAAGCGCTTGACATGGAATAAAGCCGTTCGATGTGTGGGCCGAGCTGGACAATGGGCATGTACCAAAGCAGCATGAAGACAGAGAGAAAGCAACGCGCGACGGCGCTTTTCACACCTTTTGAAACAGAAGAGAGCACGTCATTTGAAGGAATGACTGAAAGATGCAAATGTTTTAAGAAATCATATATATGGTTAGTTGGATAATGTTAGTGTAATTGTACATAACAAGAGGACGTAACAGTTTGCATGAACAAATGAAGAAAGTAATAAAAGATGTAAGGAACGTACTTGAGATGGAAAGAGAAACCACAGATGGACAATTCGTTCGATTGAAGCACCGTCAAACAAGCGGAGCATTCGAGCGAATGGAAGCACTATTTTGAGCTATCAAACTGATCTGTAGCTATGTGGCTATTGTACATCTCCGGAAAAAGCTATAGCTGAATATACAAAGCACTCAATTTCAAGGTGATGCAACTCTCAATTACGATCAACATAACGACTATGCGTATCTTGTAGCGCTTGAAAATCTCTCATGGATGAGTTTCTTTCGTTTAAAATCACGGCACTTTTGTGCGAAACAGGAAAATCCTGTGATTCGTTTATGTAACCTTTATACTTTTAGTTCGCCAAATGTATATTTATTATGATTCAGAGTGGTTCAACAAATATACTTTTTGGACAGTTGTGTGCCTCTCGTAAACCAATCTTCAGCATGCATCTGGTGTTTCTACAAAAACGTCACTCGGAATTGCTGATTCGCATTGGTCAACTCAAGCAAGAAACCAGAACAAGTCAGAGGAACGCACGGTAACTAGCCGCGCCCACAGTTAATGGCAATTCTTGATTGTATTCTATTTTGCACCTGAGGTAAATTGATTATATCCGCAATATGAATCCAAACTCTAGCAGAATGTCTTCATGCGTGCGATGGCTGAGGCGTGTTCTAGACCGCACCACCTTTTTCCTTGACCTATGCTGCAGGATTACCCTGAATTGTGTTTTTATGCATCGATTCTTTCTTTGATATATCACTCATCATGTTTTAGTTCAGCACACTTTGTTTCAATGATTTCTTTCCTTTATCTCCGGATAATTACTGTTTATAAGGCCGTTCCGATTGCTTCAGTAAGTGTTCTCTGTGCATCTCATTTCGGCGCAACGCGTTCGTGACTCCGCCCTCCTTCAGCCGACACGTGCATATGGCGAAGTGCGTACGCACCGTTTTGAGCCCGAGAAGTCGTTTGGTGAATGACGGAAGTGGATTGTGGAGGGTCAAGGTGCTTGAAGTGAGCAATGCTTCATCGTATTTTCTCTTCTTCATTATGGCATCGAAATTTGCTTTCGATGAAGTCATTACCGTCAGAATTTGTCTCTAAAGGTTCGTTATGATGACAACAAATAAGCACAAACTGTTTTCAAGTGCACGGTTTCACGGTGATCTGATGCTGAATTTTCTTTAACTGAAGCAATAAGACTCCGAAAAACAAAATGCAGTTGGTCATTGATAATAATGTAGTTTTGAAATTGGTTATTGGTTAAACTTGGCGGTTGTTTTTTTTTTAAATTCCGTTGTATCCATTTATCTTTTTATAACCCCACTTTTTGCAGTTCATTATTCCGCACATCGTGCAGCTGTTGCTAAAATTGGTCGAAAAGAATATATACGTCGATATCCTGTCACTGTACGTTTCTGTCTCACTCCAAATCAAGTCTATCTCGGCTCATTTTTATTGATTCTTAACCGGAACTGTATTATGAAGAGTAGTGAAATTCTAAATTTGCCACCAACACGTAGATTTTTCGTCTACTTATTAATCTTTCCACATTTCATGACTGCGTTTAATATTTATTGTCTGGTGTGATTTTGATCTGTAAACGAAACGATAAACAAATTAAAAATAAATAGAGGACCCGATGACCGATACACAAATAACATTTTCACTGGTGTTATCGTCATGAATTGTTTGAAAAAAAAAATTTAAGATACTGAGGGCAGATGGGTCAACGATAAAGATTCGAGTTGCAGAACCACGCGAATTTGTTCAGTTACCCGTGGATTTGGAAGCACTAACTGAGGATGAGCGGCGTCAACGATTAGCAGCCAGAAAACCGAAAGTGAAGCAAATTCATGAGGTTCGTATCTTATTTTGATTTCTTATTATCAGCAAATTTCTTTTCCGGCTGAATGAAGTTAAAAATAATGATTTCAAACGTATTGAATAAACGCTTAAATGACGTTTGAATTGGTTTTGTTTGAACCTACATTTCCTGTTATGATCTCAGCGGCATAATTCCACCTCTTCTGCGGTTATCACCCCGCGGAACATGGCATTAAGGTCGTATTTGTTTGAATAATAGGTATAATAGAAACACTATAAATTGGGTTGTATGACTCAACGCTGCCATCAATATTCTATTATGGTGGTGCAATTTTCGAGAGAGTTAAATAGAGGTTTCATTTGATTTAGAATGAGGGGTGGAATGTTTTCTTTAAAAAATCTTTCGCTTCTTTCAGGATGTAATTGACGACAATTTTGATTTAAATCAGTATTCACAACTGTGGATGCAAGCAAACGAATCAGGAAACTCATCAAATCGAAATTTTGTGAAAGCAAAAACAAAAAAACCTTCAACCGACGAAAAAACAAAACCGAAGAAATAGTGGTTATTGGAAATTTAGGCGACGACTGGTAACTATTAAAAGAATTCATTGTTTTCTTATGAAACAAACAACGATATTAAAAATTGTTCGTTAAAATACGAACATTTACATGTACATTACAAACATTTCTGAGGAACAGTAATAGAGAGTAATGCTCAAACGGTTCGCAACGTTTGATAGAAGTCATCATAGAAATTAATGGACTAAATGCATGAAAAAATTTTGCAAACAATTGGGCAAAATTTGCTAAAATACAAAATAATATCGAAAATTTAGGGTTGTCGCAATGATGATGGATGAATTCGTATGATGTCCAGATACTGAGCCCGAATGAATGTTTAGCAGTTCTTTTTATCCAAAAAAAAACACGTGAATAAAACAACTATGACTGATTATAATAGATGATGTTATCTCACGAAATAAACACTAATACACACAATTAAGCTGGTAGCATAATGCGAGCGGATAGACCAAAATTCAACATGGTGACTATGCAACGACAGCGAACTATTACAAATTACAAGAACGAGTGATCCAATGAAAAGATTTTCATTTCAATACACTACATCAGCATGTAACTTAAATAGAAATAGATCCACTTAAAAGCAGATCGAATAGTTGCGTAGTGAAAAGGGCTTTTTTGAATGTCAAGAAAAAAATTCCCGCGCTCAAAAATGAAAAAAACAAGGCAACAGAATTTAGTAAAATTCGAACTGAAGTTTATTCAGTTTTTGTCCTTCCGACGTGTTATGTTCGGCTTGTCACCTATTTTAATTACTTATCATCGCTCATCTTGAATATTTTGTACAGCCAACTAAAATTTATCTCTAAAAAGAGAAACGACAACATTGTCAACAAAAAAATAAACTACACAGGAGAAGTGAAAAAATATTACCGGATAATAGAATGGCCATGAATGTACAATTTCATTAATTATATGACAAAAACATTGACCATACGATGATGAACACAACGTGATTAGAGAAGAGATCGATCGACTGCGAAACCAAAACGTTATAATAACATTAAATTCAAAGACGAAGGCAACTGTAAAGACGTAGTTGAGGTCATTTGATGACATTGTTTCGTGCCACTTCTTTCATGATATTGCTGCTTCCGATTCACTGCATTTCACAACTTTTCGTCGGTGAACGTCTCCATTCTGCACCATCTGCGTCATATTCTCTTCGACTGACGACACATCATTTTCCAGTTCTGATTCTCAAAAAGAATTATTAATTCATTTTATTGAATCGTCATTCTTCAAAAAGCAACACTTACCAATAAATGAACAAAGATAAATACTTGGCATGGCTCATTTAATATTTCAGAATGATACATATGAATGAATTTTATATGCAATTCAAATTAAGTGATTACTGCATAGTAATACGTAATTGAACGAAGACATA
>JAPYMA010001709.1:0-45255 GCA_035041965.1 Anisakis pegreffii | reverse complement strand
TAAACAACTGCCGCATCTGTACAGATCAGACAATTTGAACAATTTTGTAAGCCAACGCAAATTCATTTACGATTGCGGTTGAAAAATTTTATAGTCCTATCATTATCTTCCGGACTATTATTGTACTGTTGGGTCCATGATAATTAGTTCCCTGATACGTGTGGTACCTGCTTATTTCGTCCTCTATGGTTGGTTTCGGTACGATTTGAGCCATGCGAACGCAGGTTCATCCGACAGGAAGAAGGATTTCCGAGAGAACGGGTAGTTTCCTCGAGAGTTAGGAGGGTTCATCCGAGAGGGAGGGATTAAAAGCTATTCAGGAGGAGATTACAAGCGTATTTAGGATATAGCACTATGCAGGACTACGCCCATTGTCTATTTAGGACAACACCTCTGAACATTACCAGACAATTTACTAACTGGTTAAAAGTAAAATGGTCTGAGAATGGAAGGGTATTCAAGTCTACAATATGACACGTATCTCATCCCAAAACGTCGGGGTAATTTCCTGACCTTTCCTTGTCAGTTCTACGCTCGTTTACATATGCTATACACATTATTCGCACTCAATCCCTCTTCTCAAGCTTTGTCCTTCAGTGTTTTAGCAGTCCTTTTCTTTATCAACATTTTCAGTGCTTCTCCCAATAACTTTATAATGGATTCGTTGAACAGTTCTGTTTACTCTCGTTCAATATTAACTGATTTCTTATAATCAGCATGTTTCCGATAACCTCATTGTTTTGATTTCATTGCTCCATTTTATATACCAACCAGTTGTCACCGCTATCGTCTCAAATCGAATATTTTTAGACACGAAATATCAACAGTCATTAATCTATGATCTCATTTGTTCACAATATGCAATGCATTATAGCAGCGCCTGGCATTACCGTATGCTCACATTAACTGATTCTCATGAGTTTATATTGCTTCGCATTTACTTACGTATTCCATACGTAAGATTCATAACGGTCTATAGATTTCAGTAGTGTAACAACAATTGTGGCGACAGAACCTAATGCAATCTAATCAGAGGATATAATGACGATGAATTACATTTAGGTTTAGGTTTAGGCTGAGACTCATATTGGAGAACCATCTGTTTGCTCTATAGATGTCGTGGTCTCGGCGGCATGACAGAATTTGTTTAATAGGTAAATGTCTTGGAAGGCATGAGAAACCATTTGCTTCTTCAGTAATACGAATCAATGACTCAATTGCTGTTCTCATGGGCCTACAGATAATAAGATAGCTTGATATATGTTGACCATGGGCAGATATGGATTGCATTCGTTGCTTTAGAAGGTGCAAGGTTTCGAGATTTAGAGCTAGATTCATCGATCTTATTTACAGCGAAATACCATTCCGTGTAAAAGTCACACTTATGGTACATGATGAATCGAATGGGAGTAACGGCGATCTAGCAGTGACGGCTGATCAACCAGATCATGCGACTAATCGAAAGCAAAGAATATCCAGGATATCCACACAGAGATACTCACCCGATATCTGACAACGAACAGCAATTAAGCACATCAGAGAATAATGGCAAAACAACACCGCATCAATTGAAGATAACTATTTAAATTTGCGTTTTCTGATTCACTGCTTATCAACAGTTGAAAATCCTGTTCAACTGATTAAGAAAAAGTACTCAAATAATCAGATTATCATAATTTCCAACGCTCAGTCTGTTGTTGAAAGTATTTGGCTTTTCACTGAAGAGTTAGAACAACCGAATAGGAATTGTAAACAAGTCGTACATATAAGTGGAAAAACTATTTTATTCAAATAGATATTATATCATTAATTAATGATCAGATCACTCGTTCACCATTAAAAAGTTTTAATGAATTATTCTCAGACGCGCTCTTTTAGACCAAATACAGTGCAGCTCATGCAACGACGTCGTCAACTGAAATCGACTTCATCTCCTCCAAGCTCGTATCGTTCAGTCGATGTGGTGTTGTTTTGCCATCATCCTCGGATTTACATAATTTGTCGGATGTAGAATGAAGATCTTTGCATGGATATTCATTGGAATGTACTTGCTTTCGATCTGCTTGATCAGCTGTCATTGCCAGGTCGCCGTTATTCGCATTCGATTCGTCGTGTACCATATGCTCAGTTGAGATCGAGCTAATAAGTTCTCGAACCTGAGCACAAACTTTTTCGGCTGAAATCCTCACAGAATGTCTCTCTTATCAATTTGAAAGTATACAATTAAAATACCATCAAGCAAAAGTTACTCCAATCTTACATGAAGAGTTAGGAACCTTTCATTCCGCTCTTTGACTGTCAAAAAGGAATGAAACTTTTAGAGTTCTATCTGGAGAGAATTAGACGATGAAAGTAGAGCAAATTTAAGTGATATGATTTCAAGTTGTTAACCTCCTTTCACGGTTTGCATAAGAGATGAAATCAACGGTACAGATTTATTGACTAAAATTTTCTGAGCATTGAGTTGCAATCGAATTCTTTGGATAAGAAATGAGTTAAATGTTGATTGATTAGATGCTTCCTGTTTCCACTGAATGGCGCGTTCTTTTTGGCTACTTAGCGCCGTGTAGATCGTCTTTGCCACATCACCAATTGCCTTAATTAAGTTCTTTGCGGACGAAATTTCAAATCAGATAACTTCTGACTTATTTCCATTAATTACTTATTGTTTCCATTACTCGTTTCCGAACTGCTTTCATTTTCGCTCAATTGCAACATCGTATTTCAATTTGATTTGATAAACGTTCAAGACTTTTCGACCAAGTTGTCTTCAGTTATAAAGAACAAAACTGTACAACCAAAATGACAGAATAATTTCATGGCATTTGCAAATTCTGAAAATTTGTTAGAAATCACCTCGCATCGATTTTTGAGTTCGTTCAACGTATCGTGTAATGTATCGGTGGATTGAAAAGCATTAATAATTGACAAATGAACGTCAGCAATAGCCTTAAGAGATAAATTATTGCAAGGTTCTTCGTTGACCCAAACTATCACATTCCATTATACTCATTTCATAGTTGATTCTCCAACTGACTGCTACTCACCGCATCATTGATATCAGAAATAAGAAATATGGTCAACTTTCTGAATAATTCTCTAATGGAGTTCTGAGATTGTGACAGTGCTCGAACCTTAGTCATTGATGCATTCGTAACAATAATATCAGACTTCAACATCGAAATCATCTCATTTGCTGTAATCAGACGTTCGTTCTTTTTTAAACACTCATCTGCAATTATCACTTATGATTAATAAACACCTCGAAACGACCACTAGCTGATCTCACCAACCCGTTACTGAAGCCATTTCGACGTACATTTCATTATCAAAAAATGATTCGTTTCACTCTTAAACAAATCAATTTTCAATAAGAAACATTTTGAGAACCGTTCAAATGATATGGCAACGAATCGAAAAGGAAAGTAACGTAATGCGCCTAGCAATCTGACTACTAGTGTTTGCAAAATATCGACCACTTTCTCAATACAGAGATCGGTATTAATACCGGTATCGTTTTTCAATACCGATACGATACGGGTATTGAAAAGCAACTTTTGAAATATGGAAATGTGACTTGCTCAACACATTCCTTTTGAGCCAATGTGTTCATGATTATTCAGAAAACAATTTATTTGACAAATCACTTACCAAACCTCAAGAAATTCAACAAAAAACAATCGAGATGGATATACTACCCAATTCACTTAAAATGGTTTGTGGGAGGAATACAGGAAATACCGTGAATTGATACCACAAATTCCGAGATCGGTATTGCTTATCTAATACCGGCATTCGGTATTAGCGAAATCTCGTGCAAACGCTAAAGCTGATAAATCAACGCATCAGCAGTTACCAAATGGAATGACAGCCATTAGCAAGTATTATTGTGATGTATCACTACACATTCCAACGGTTATATGAAATCTCAACGCTTAAGCAAGCAACAAAAAGAAAACGGCTTAAAGGTGACTGGCCTAGTCTTATGAGAGGCTATAATTTGCTCATTTCCTATTCTGCTATCATAATAATTTTCAGAAGCTTTGCCTCCTCCCTTCACCCCCCAAATTTTTAACAGTGGTGAGACAGGCTTCCATTATCCCACGACACCTCAACAAACGTTAACTTGTCGTTTGGAAAACAAACAGCGAAAGAGTCGACACATTACCTTATGTCGCGTGTCTAAATAACTTACTGAAAGAGGTTGAAGATTATTTTTCTTACTTAATTGGCAGACTGCGTTCGAATGGATGTTCATTCCCCTTTTGAGCACGATCAACTTGCTATACTAAGGTTTACAAAAAGGCCAACAATCTCGTTATTAGAGCTAAGCCAAGACGCAAACGGTCTTGATGGACTGTATCGCTTACTTGCACACATCCCACAAATCACTTTTTCGCAGTGTTCACACCACCAGAAAAGTGCAGATGATGTATTCGGTGAACGGATACCACAACGCTCACACATCCAATCCTCGTGGCTCTGCAACGAAACCTATCAATTGTGTTCATCCCCTCTACAACCCATTCGATCATCTTATCTAACCACCATGAATATCTCCCTTCCCAGCAGAATGTAACACTTCCTTTGCTAGGTTTGCTCAACAAATCAGTATTCTGATCTGTCAGTAAACTGTAACAGTTGCGATGCTTTCGCAACCAGCAAATTGCACAACTCTTCAAATAACACCCTCCTGCAAAACTGTATTGCAATAACCTGAACATTAGTCATTGACGCAGGCAGGCAGAGCTGAACTGTGAACAACCACTCGTAACAAACTAGTTAATGACATAAAAAAGTAATATTTTAATGCATCCATTTGTTTTACATTCAAAAAGTTTACTAAATTCAGTATCATCAAAGTTAATTAAAATGCAAATAGAAATTTTATGAATAAAATCAACTTCAGCTGTAACAAAAATGAAAAATCAAACAAATGCCAGTTCTTTACTGCATTTTGAAAGTGTAAAATTTGATGAAAGTGTCAGTTAGCGATTGTTGTCTGGAGTTGGTCAATGACCGATCTATTAAGGAGAAGATAACCGTGTGAAAAAAAAACTGGAGTCGATGTGTTCGTTCGGGTGGAATGTTCTCACAGAATCTGCAGTAAGGGTGTCGTTGAACTTAGTAACAATGATGTGAGCCGAATTGATTGATTCATGTGAATTTATTGGTTATTTAGAGTAAAGCGAGAGGAGAGAACACAGTTCGGTGTTATTATATAAAATGCAATAATTGATTTGTTATTGGAATTGAATTTGTAGTGATAGTGGTCGTAAGTTAGTAATGATCAGAATCTGATGTGTTTGGCTGCATTAATTCTCAACTGGCTGATTACTATTAAGTAGTTATCATTATGAGTATTATTTTGACGATATTGTTATCGTGGACAAGGTCATTGTTAATACTGCTGCATTTACCTGGATTACCTGGATTGGCCAGGCTATCAAACGTTTTTAACGTTGCTGGCCACAATGCGTTTCCATTCGGTCCATGATCTTGCTTTCCTTTTTTGGACGTTTATTTTGTGATAACACTGTATTATATATCGAAACACAAAGCATGCATAAGATACAAACACAAAGAAGGAGGAGATCCTCCAAATGAGATATACGAAAGTTAAGTTTCATCATCCGAATCGATAGTGCATGATATCCGTGTACATCTTATACATATTCAGCTAAGTACAGATTTAAAGGTTGCTTTCACATATCACTTTGGTGTCCCTCACGAATCGTCTCTTTTGCGCTCCGTCGCGACACTTTTGCCAGGTGTTACCCAGTGTCTTTGTAATATCGTCTTTCCATCTTATTGGAGGTCTCCCGAGCTGCATTTACCATTAAGTATTGTAATTGACGAGATTATTGTTATTTTTATCGCAAACGGTTTAGAGTTTAGGAGTCATTGTGCGAGTGGGATAATAGGTGAAGGTGGTAGCCTATGTAAGAGATTTTGAAGTTTGGATCTTGAGTGCCCGATGATTAAGTCAGAGGAGAGGAGTCTGCGAATGAGTTGACTTGGTCAGAAGTTGTGAATGAACAGTACACCGTATGGTTTCAAATTCGTCGTACAGTTTATCAAATGATTACCTTGCGATTTGGATTGGATGTGAGCAATTTTACAAACGAACCTAATTTGAATGCGCGTAACTGTAAGTCATTAAGCAGAGGTGGTTGAAAATGAATAAAATTTGCATAAATTCGTATTAATTCAACTGACAAGTCATTCGCATAATGACTTTTTTAAATGGAACAAAATACGAGAACAACTCATTGCTCATTCAGCCTTCTCTAACTTGATTACCTATTTGATAATGCAGCTAGTTGAGTTGACTGCTTCCACCATCATCTGAAATGCGCGAATTGTTAGGGAGTTGGGGTTGTTCACTCTGCATTAGCTCTTTTTCATCCTTATTTAAGAATTCAAACTGACGAATTCTAATGAGTAATATTACGTATGTGATTTTGGTTGTTAGCAGTTTATGTATACTTCATTGAGTTGACTTCTTAGATGATCTCAGAAGCGATGGATGGACCTGGTTGGAAGGTCCGTGGAGATTTTGTGGCACCTGATGCCGAGAATATTGGATCGTTCGTGCCACGAATGAAGCATATCATCAAAGCTTTACCTATGCTGTTCAGGTTGTTTCCACTCAAATATCTTTTTTAGTTGCTTATTTTGATTTTCATTCAGTTTGCCTTTATGCTAATGCTAGCTAATCGTAAGTTATTGTGCGATTACCAGTCAAACATCAATAGGATTGCCAGTCAAACGTTTTTGATCATTAGTTTGTAATAATCTTTCTTTTACGATTCTTTCACCTATGTTCTATTGGAGAATCACTTAAGTTTTGGTCAGCTGCAATTTCAGTTGTATTGTAATTCAATTTCAGCATCAGTTGGATATAATTTAATTTGCATTTTAGTTTGCAAACATTTCTGCTCAAAATGCAAAAACTATCGAAAATTGCTTTGCAAATATTTCAGTGGTTTGTTTGATTTCAGATATTTTGTGTATATGTTCATATCTTGGTGGAAAGGGAATGATATTTTCATAAATGCATTGCGAACAATGCGAAAGAATTCATTCTATGGTACGTTCTGACAATAAGTACTATTCACAATGATAATGCTGATAAATAGGAGAGAGATCATTCGAGATTGATGAGGATTTAGGTGTTCCCTGTGGAGGTATTGGATGTGGTGCGATTGGCCGTGATTTCAGAGGTGGCTTTTGTAAATACTCGCTATTGCCGGGCATTGTTGAGCAACATGTGGAAGGTATTAAGGCAAATCAGGTGTGTGAATTAAATATACGCTTGTAGTTTGGAATGATGGAAACTTGTCCGCTTATAAAGCGATTCATCACCGCGTTAAACATTCTCTGCACAAATGTTTTTGCACACACACACAGTACGGCTTATGTTTGGGTGAAAGATTTGAAACAGTTAATAGCATGATTCACTTTAAATAATTCTATCAAAATCTAGAGGCAATGAGCAAGACAAAATCCGCAAGCAGTAACAATGAGCTGTACACAGCGTCGTTATCGACCTTTCGAAAGAACCAGTGCTAATGTAAGGCTCATTAATGCGAGAATCTTAACTGCTTTTAGTTCATCGTCTCGGTGCGAAAAGCATCCGACAACGAATGCATCTATCAGAAGGTACTCTCATGTGTCTCATATCCTGACACTGCTCTTGAGTCGTGGAATTTCGGCTTTGCAGCCGACAAGATAACATATCGAGGACTTTATCCTAGGTCGTGGACCCGATACGAGATACCCGAATTGGGTATTGTGCTCATCTGCAAGCAGATATCTCCGGTTCTGCCAAATGATTATAAGGTGTGAGAAATTTTTCTGTTTTTCCCATGAAATTTTCCAATCAACTTCTCGTGATCTCACCAGATTCAAACATTGTTTCACCGTTAAAGAATGGTGAGCGTAGCCACAATAAGTGAGTTGTTGAATCGACCACTTTCCCAAAAGTTAGCTGGTCATCATTGTTGCCATTTATTAGGATACTAGCATGCCAATATGTCTGTTCGTTTGGACAATCCAGAATGAATCATCACAGGATTATAATATCTCAATAGTATTCACATTCCGTAATGGAACAGGTACTCAGAGTCTACGTGATAAAGAAACATTATGCAGGTGATTGATTGAACTCTAACTATTTATCTCTGAATGATTTGAGTTGGTCATCATGTTTTTCTTTTCATTAAACGTTGCACATTCTGTCTGTCTTTTGCAAAATGCTATGAGCAAAAATAAATCTGATCTGAACTATTATAGATGCGATCGGTTGATGTACTTTAAGTTTATTGATGCATTTATAGGTCTGATGAATTCATCGTTGACCGTAGTTGCTCAGGTATCAAACTGATGCATTCGCTGAATGGAATGAAAGTATGCTATGGATTGGCAGCAAATGAAAACGTACCTTTGCATTGTTTCAAATTTACTAAATCATATAAGTTTTTTCATCACGGAACCACTTACAGTCCATAAATTCATTTTTCTGGCGACCATCGGAAAATAGATCAGTTTTTTCCAGTGAACTATACCGAAATGTCAAGGCCAAGACGATTGGTTTTAAAATTCTTTTTTTTTTGCAATGTTCGGCGAACATTAACCTAATAGACTGATTCACAGTATCGAAGAGAATCAAAACTACGTAGTGTCTACTGGTGATTTTCGGGTTTGTTCTGAGAATGGAAAGGGTAAATGATCACAGTGAATGAATCGTATTGCATGTGAAATAGCAGTTGTACTGTCAGGTAATGCCTCTGTAAATTGACATTGTTGTAGGACGGAATTAGCGTATCGAAGACACGATTTGATCCCAATTCATCAGGCGATTTTCTTTGGAACACTTTGCTAAAAAATGGAAATTTTCTTGGCGCACGTAATGGTGATCTTTAATTTAATATGTTTTCTTGAGCTTTTGATGGTTCAGTGCCTTCATTATGCACTGGAATAGTTATGGAAGAAACGTTGAATCTGAGCTGACCAAATCGTGCTGTACAATTCAGGACATGAAAGCTTCATCATACTCGTGCATTAATACATATTCTTATTAACCAGTGCTTTTCGAACATACCATTCGTATCGATATCTTCAATGCTAGTCAGCAATTTGTTCAGATGCACGACTAAACGTGAAAATTGTTTAATTTAGTATGTGATAATGAGAGAGCTGATCTCGGTGTTGCACTGTGTGCGAACTTCTTAACAAGACGAGAATCATCAAGCCAATCAGAATTTGTTCTGGTCTGGGATATGCCTTCAGTAAAATTTGGAGGCCAGCAAAGGCAGTACACACGGTAGGAAATTGAGTGTGTTCTTTACGAGTTGTTTCTGAGCGATTTTATAGATTGTGGAGCGCTCATATTCAGAGAGAATTTTAGAATTGTTTGCCGTAAAAGTTTAAGAACGGTTTTTTAAGCGTTCACCATAGCCAGTTTCCATTCAATCAAACGCTTTAAATGTTGGTTTGGGAATTCATCTCAAAATTGGTGGTACTCTCTTGTATTGTTCTGACGATGGTGTGGTTCATTTTACATTGTGCAAATCAACACTTGTCTTCGGAAACGACGAATTATCGTGAAAAATTTTGGCAGTCAAATCAGCGACTCGAATTGTGATCGAATCGATTTCACAATGAATCAGAATGCCTACTTATAGTTGACGATACTAGAATCTATTCAAGATCATTTGAGTAGAAATACCGACGACTGAATCGCAATGATTTCCAGTCGTTATACGCGTTTCTTCAACGATCCATCGAATCGCACCGAACGAATGTGTGTTTACGGCTTGAAGTCAAGAACTGACTGGGATAAACGGATTGATGAGTGGCAATCTGTTGTGGTGAATGATGAAACTCTTCCAGAATGGTATCTTCAAATGATTCTTTTAAAAATATCACATGAGCAAATCCACCTTCAGTTTCATTCGTACATGCCTTTATTGAGGTCTCTGCATATGAAGAACTAGCAAGCGAATATTCGTACTTTATGTGACTGACAATCTAATTGATGTTTCTCTCATAGTCAAGAATACTCTTCGATTCGAATGAGTATTTGGATTATGAATTGTGGGCATAAGCTGGTTCAGAATCCGTAATTGACCCTGTAAATATTTTGATTTGTAACAGAGGCGAGAACTCTTACAATTACAAAGGTACAAGTCGGCGTTATTCAACGAATCGTACTTCTTGACCGACGGTGGTTCGTGTTGGTTTGAATATGACGCAAAATGGGTGGAACAAGAGAAGAAAATGAGTGCGGAGACTATCGCACATTTCAAGGAATATGGTCGTTTTGCATATCTTGAAGGTTGGTGTAAAATGCAGCGATGCTTGATAATGATCCACTTTCATAGGTTTTAAGTCTTGCAACGAAAACGTTTCATTAATTCGGTTTCTATTACAGTTGAATTCGGTATGAGTGTGAACATAGAAATATTATTTTCGTAATAAAGAAACCGAATTTGATCGTATCGATTGCACTAAATGTAAATGGTACACCGGTTTCTCCGGGTAGTGCTTTATTTCATTTCCGTGCTCTAGCTGAACGGTGACAAATCGAAATATCAACGAAGTCTTTTGTGAATTCCAAAGACAAACCGGCATCTTATTTACCACATTTACAGTGCCTTTCATCACTGGAATACTGTACGAGAATGAGTATGAACAGACCTTGAAGAGAATGAAACTGTAATTTTGATTTTTATGTTATTGCAGTTGCATTCTAAGTCGCATTTGTGGCCAAAAAACATTTTATTTCATTCGATGCAATTGATGATGCAGCAGCAGCAGCAGATCTCGTTATGTTTCAGCATGGGAGTACTTCATGATGAATACATATGACGTACATTTTTACGCATCCTTCGCTCTACTACGTAATTGGCCTCTGCTTGAACTTTCCATTCAGCTAGACTTTGGTGGGTGGTTTTCGATGAAGTTCGTAATATGTGATTTAAAATGAAAACGTTATTTGTCACTATTGAATTGTACATTAAAAAGTTAAGAAGACTAAGTGAGGAATTTATATTTGGATATTGCGTGGAGAAAATGTGGGAAGAATTCGGCAGTCCCCGATCCCAGAAAATGTAACATTTGAACAGGAGTCAGTAGAACCTTGAAAACAGGGATATGTATTGGAAAAGCAACGAAATAAGCAATTATAGGATAGAACAGAAATAACCACAAAGCTACAATGCTCTTAACCACACCAAAAAATAAACAGTGACGAGCAAAAATGGGCAACATTCTGGAATTGCAATAACATAAATTTCTTCTTCTCGATGTTGTGGAACTCATTTATGTTTATCAGTGAAAGTTTAGATCAATGGTTCTCAGCCTTTTTTCATCCCTCAAAAAATTTTATGTTTTCGAGGTACGAGATCCTCGAGAATCCCAGAATAGTTGGGGATCAGGAAAGTCGGGTAGTTTGCAATCGGGGGCGCTAAAAACGCGGCTGCCTGAAAAAACTTGGGGACGGGGAAGTGCGGCAGGGTCCCTAAAATTACTCGTTTTGTGCAATAAACTGCTTTTAATCGTTCTTTTGACAGTTGTTTAGTAGTGTTTTGTAATTTTCATTTGTGACATGTACTGAAGGTAATTTGCAGCTGACCAAGTACTGAGCTCAGTAAGTCAAGTATCAGTGAATCTGAATGAGGCGACAGCAACCGAAACCAAGAAGTGTGGCCGAATCCCGCACGATCTTGGCAATCCAAGTTGATTTTTGTCATTTGACTTGCAAACCAAATAATGAGCAGCTTCTTTCCCATCACAACTAAAGAATATTTCAGAGGATGAACCTTGGCTACATCCAAACGCATACAGTCTAAGTGACACAGGCGAATGGAAAGACCTGAATTTAAAATTTGTGTTGACCTGTTACAGAGATTATGAGAAAATCGTTAAGGTTTATATAAACGATGGTAAGTGAGTCAGTTAGTGATAGTTGATTTCTCATACCATGCAATAACCATTGACTGCTCACACAACTGCCCATTGAAATTCTTGAACTAATTTTTTGAAATCTCCTTGGCTATTATTCTTTTGTTAAACAAACTTACTATGAGATGAAAATATCTCCTGCGAAATTCGATTCTTCCCTTTGTAATCTTTAGAATATCTGAGAATTCGGCCACGAGGAAAGGCATAAATAAGTGCTTTTATTTTGTATTGTAACAAAGTGAGATGTGCCGTTGATGTGATATTGAATTTTAGAAGAGCAGAAGGAGCGTTTGTTGAAGCGCTTCTATGATCTTTCAGTGGGTATAGTAGCTGATGGGTTAGTTTGGGATGTGGATGGTGATGATTTGATCGAGAACAGTGGATGTGCTGATCAAACTTATGATCTTTGGACTATGAGCGGAAGTAGGTAAGTGGTACATATCATAAATGATAAAATGCTTCGCAAGCGGTATTCTTTCGATTGGATCTGTTGGAAGGGAAACTGATTATGAGTTGAGATGAATGTGTACCTTCTCTATGTCATTCAGTGCCTACTGCGGTGGTTTATGGCTGTGTGCACTGGAGTGTTTACGTCGTATGGCTTCAGCACTTGGAAGGAGTGAAGACGCGAACTATTACAACGCTAAATTGAAGAATGCTAAGAAAGCATTCAATGGAAAGTTATGGAACGGTCGATATTTTGATTTTGATGAGTATTCGGCTTGTCATAAGTCGATAATGGCCGATCAATTGTGTGGATTTTGGTTCATGAGTGTTGTGGATGGATATGTCGACGAGAGTATTATCAGCAGGGAGCAGGTTCTTAAATTCGATACTTTCACATGATCTCAGTCTGTAGATAGCAATCTGGATGACTTGAATATCTCGCAAGTTCCATTTCGAGTAGTGACCATCTGAATGGATTTGCATCTTCATACAGTAATGGCGGAAATGAATGAAAAGCTTCTCTCGTCGGCTAGCGGATAAACCGTTTGAGGCAATTTTCGGAGTCGTACCGTTTAGAATGGATTTTTGCCTTGTTTTGAAATCAGCTCATTTTCATCAGCTTGTTCATAAATCAAATTAGTTTGAAAATTGAGTGCGCTAAAGATAGTAATTGTTTTTTAATTAGATCATGATGATTTCTTTCAACTTTTTAATTTCAAAGCAATTGAACTGTTATTGTAATGCACCACTGAAGAGTGACAGTATATCTTTATATTACCATTATCAAGTGAATGCAATCGAATTTTTGAATTGATCGCATGTTATGTGCTAAATAAATTTTTGACTATAGAACAACGAAAATGCCATAGCAAAGTGATCTTCTGGATAGTTGGATGTAGTTATTAGAGATGTTTGACAATGATAGGATTAGCAGTGATATCCTTTGATAACGTTGATATGCTCAATGTTCAACAGTGCACTTTGCATATGCTATGAATTTCGTCAAATTCAAAACTAAATTACTGCTGTCACAGCAGTACTTAGAATGTTGCTTATTATTGTCATTAGCTGTTGTTGTTAGTTCTCGCTGTATTCGAATTTGATGATTGATAATGTTATCATCAATATTATTTTTATGTTGGTATCAACTTGTTGTTGCAGATTCGAACAACATTAGAGACCATTTATGAGAATAATGTTAAACGTTTCGCAAATGGTCGAATGGGAGCAGTGAATGCAATGACGTGAGTGATTGCTTGTTTTGAAAGATTGAATAATCGAGAATAATAAGTTCGAATACAAACATATTTGTGAATGTATGCGAGAGATGACGCGTTCAGAATGGCTTCATCGGAAAGAATCACCTGCGGAATGCTGATAACGCATTGTTTGATTACGATCGATGTGGTATTTCATTAACTCTAGAATTATGCGTCGTTTAACTTCCTTTTGACGTGCGTAAATGTAAGTGCGAAAGAATAAATTCTCTGAAGGAATGCTTTTGTACGGTGATGACATAAGGTAAGGAAATGTTAACGTAAGCAACGCCTCGAATATACGGTAGCTTGCAGAGCATCGGGTGACGTTGATCGAACGAGCGTACAGAGTGAGGAAGTTTGGGGAGGAGTCGTTTACGCACTGGCATCCTTGTATATTATAACGGTAGTTCCTTGATTATTCATCATTGCTAATTGATTTGCATAACTTTTACTCTTCTGTTCAAATCAATTATCCCTCTGGATTGGCCAGACTATCAAACGTTTGTAACGTTGCTGGCCACAATGCTCGTGTTTCCGTGCACATTGTTTTAGCCTCAATTTACGCCACCCCGCTGGCTAGGCGAGGAGGCCAACCGAACACAACCGAATAATTAACTAGTAGCCATGAATATTTTACATAATTAATCGTAGCCAAATATCTTCTGTTCAAATCAATTATCCCTCTGGATTGGCCAGACTATCAAACGTTTGTAACGTTGCTGGCCACAATGCTCACGTTTCCGTGCACATTGTTTTAGCCTCAATTTACGCCACCCCGCTGGCTAGGCGAGGAGGCCAACCGAACACAACCGAATAATTAACTAGTAGCCATGAATATTTTACATAATTAATCGTAGCCAAATATCTTCTGTTCAAATCAATTATCCCTCTGGATTGGCCAGACTATCAAACGTTTGTAACGTTGCTGGCCACAATGCTCACGTTTCCGTGCACATTGTTTTAGCCTCAATTTACGCCACCCCGCTGGCTAGGCGAGGAGGCCAACCGAACACAACCGAATAATTAACTAGTAGCCATGAATATTTTACATAATTAATCGTAGCCAAATATCTTCTGTTCAAATCAATTATCCCTCTGGATTGGCCAGACTATCAAACGTTTGTAACGTTGCTGGCCACAATGCTCACGTTTCCGTGCACATTGTTTTAGCCTCAATTTACGCCACCCCGCTGGCTAGGCGAGGAGGCCAACCGAACACAACCGAATAATTAACTAGTAGCCATGAATATTTTACATAATTAATCGTAGCCAAATATCTTCTGTTCAAATCAATTATCCCTCTGGATTGGCCAGACTATCAAACGTTTGTAACGTTGCTGGCCACAATGCTCACGTTTCCGTGCACATTGTTTTAGCCTCAATTTACGCCACCCCGCTGGCTAGGCGAGGAGGCCAACCGAACACAACCGAATAATTAACTAGTAGCCATGAATATTTTACATAATTAATCGTAGCCAAATATCTTCTGTTCAAATCAATTATCCCTCTGGATTGGCCAGACTATCAAACGTTTGTAACGTTGCTGGCCACAATGCTCGTGTTTCCGTGCACATTGTTTTAGCCTCAATTTACGCCACCCCGCTGGCTAGGCGAGCAGGCCAACCGAACACAACCGAATAATTAACTAGTAGCCATGAATATTTTACATAATTAATCGTAGCCAAATATCAACCCAATAAATAATCATAACTCTAGTAATAAAATTATTCCGCCGACTACTCGCAGCGATTGACAAAACAACCACTCGACGTCCAAGTAACAATATTAACAAGTAATCAAATCAATTATGGTTTTTTTTAAAATCAAATTTGACAGTTTCAAAATTTTTAGGGGCAAAACGAGCCAGGCTTTAGAACAGCTGAAGGTTGGTATCGTAGTTGTTGGGAGCGGTTCGGTTTGCAATACCAGACACCCGAAGCGATTACTGCATCGCCTGGTTACTATCGTGCGATTGGTTATATGCGACCGCTTTCTGTTTGGGCTTTGCAGAGTGCTTTGGATGTGAAGACTAAAGCGCAGCCTGCGATCAGCAGTAAACTGCAAAATCACACATCTTAAATTAGAGCATTCTTAGAGCCTGAACATGAGCCTCAGTGTAAGCCTAAGCTTGACTTAAGCACATGAAGGAAAATTGTACGATCCGAATGATTTGTGTATGCTCTGGACGCGCTATAAATGTATTATCACTCCATTTTGGGAAGCAAATCCAGAAACACATCGCAGTTGTGTTAGTGAAGCTTCAACTGAATCGTTCGGAAATTGCGTGAGTTTGATCAGTTTGCTTAATCACTGTCGAATCAGCCAGCAGAATGGAAAGAATGTGATGAAACTGTGCAAAGACGTTTCGTTTCCTTATCCTTCTACGACACCACAAATTTATTCTCGACATAACGTTGACATGAACCGATTGTGAGTAAATCCGATTCACTGCCTTGTTGATCAAATTGCAGTTCGTTGATCTATGGTACAACTTCGCTCGGAAAATCTTCATAAGAAATCAGTTATTGAACCCGTATTCGGAAAGAATAAATTGTTTTGCTTGATTATGCATTATGTTATTGCGCAATCTTATTCAAGTCATGCCGTTGAATATATTGTAGTCGTTGCTTTTCGATGAAAGACTTTATAAAAGTACGCTGCTATTCGATGTTGTGCTAGTTGGTGTGCTCTTGCTATAGATCAGTTTCATATTCTGTGATTGTGTTTTGCTATTATTCACTATAATAAGGATGTGTGATTAATTGTTCAATGTAACCACACTAACAACAGTCATCACTTCATTACATTTCATTTTTTTCTTAGATCGGCAACTCTGCCTGTCAGCAGTGTTCAGGATGAAGCCTAAGAGAGATGCCGAAAAATTTCGTCTATTTTCAACGTTCCTATAAAGTAATACATTTACAGCGAATAAATGACAGGAGATGACAAGTTAGAAACATCATATGTGTGAAGTTAGTACATACCTAAATTTGATAAACAGTGCTATGAAAATTTTCAAGTGAAGATAATCTGATAAACGAAATAATCACAACGCGATCATGGGAAATGGAAAGAGATACATACTGTCCGTGGCAATCAATAAAAATAATTACTGTTGTGTAATTGAGATCAGTACCTAAAAATGACACGAGAAAGTCAACCGAAGATGGGGAACTATTAAACAAAGGAAATCGAGTCCTTCAGATGACCTGTGGCAGGAAAGCTGAGAATATGCTGTTCTTCCTCGTTCCATGTGAGCATGAAGGTAGAACTGCAAAAACAAATCATCGAGACTTTATACTTTACACTGTCATTAGAATGGATGTCTTATTTACGCTCTGCAAAAATTGTGCGTTCGTTCGTCGTTTGTACTCTGTAGGATAGCGCTTTGAATCACTTAACCCATCGAATAGCAGAAGTTGCAAATACACGCTTATCAAGCGATCCTCCAATGAATCATTTAAAAAGCAGTGCTTATTAGACTTTAGCTTGATGTACACATCTAGAATTGTGGTGGATGAAAGTGCTGCGATTGTTCGGAACAACGATTTGAGAAGTTGATAACGATTTCGAGAGTGTTGTCTTAGACCAGTGGTCACCACGCTCGGTTGCTCCATTACTCCCTTCGATGGTCTGGCAGGTCATCATTGCCCCACTTCCTCTCCTGCTACAATAATACTATTTCTGTGCATAACGTCAGCACCAACTTCCCAACCACTTCTACTATTCCTGACATTCCCAAATTAGCCAAAAAATGGGTAATTCCCCCCCCCCTCCCTCTCTGTGTAGACCCCTGCCTTAGACAATGAAATTAGCCTAGGACAGATCAAATGAAGAAATGGACTCGAGAAACGAGATATATGGTGTGAACCGTTCTGGCAAACCATGCCGTAAAAACGGTCCATGAATAGACTGAACAATCGCACGGTAACTTGATAAACTGTCCAAAAGTAAATAGCCGTAGAGTAGTCTGACATGAGACAGAAATACAGAACGTGCAACTAGTGTTCGTCAGGGAATGGGGTCCTCAGCGGGAACCTCATTCCTCGACCATTCCCCGACAATTTTTCCCCCGACTTTTTGCTTGGGAACCCCCCGTCCACTTTGCTCCCCGACGAGGTCCTTCCCGCGACCAGAAAGTTACTCCCTGACGAATACTAGCTGCAACGTAACGAAAGTATATAAAACTGGCTTTATGTCGACCAGCGATCATGATGGCCTATCGGTTAGAGTCAAAAACAACTAAAGGTGATATGAGTTGGATCAGCTGAAGTCTTGGATTTGGATTGTTGCAGATGCAGTAATGAGAGTCTTATCGTTAGATAATTTGGAGTGTTGATAGTCCCCTCTAGAGAAAAGTGAAGGGAGTGCAGAATGAAGAATCGCTTTGGCCGATCAAGCATTCATCAACATCCTGACGCCTTTTCTTCGTAATCGACATTGGCATGCGACCGGAATCTGAAAGTGGTTCAGTTTGAAGAGTTCCATCAAAGCAGTTGCGAGTAGGAATAGCTGCAGCGTTTCGGATATTCAATGATAATCGGTACCCGTTTTCAACAATTATTTGAGTACATATGCAACTGCTGCATCAATGAAACCAACTGGCTCATAAGCCAAAAGTGGTAGTTCGTTACTGGAACTGGAAAAGGCTCATCGCTCAGTGATTTTCAGTGATTTCCGAGATTTTGGTAGCTGCTCAGTGAGAGCTGGAAAGGTTTCTTTGGTAGCTACCGACTGAAACTGAAAACGACTGAATTTCGAAGACCATTGCTGCGGGGTTCGGTCGATGGGTGCACAGAAGGATTTGTCGGTCGGTTAGAGCGATGTGAATATGATGTGCTAAACGGGTAACGACTTTTACGATCATATGCACATATGCAGTTTTGAATGCAATAAGCTATGTTGTTATTGTAGACATATTTGGGTGCTGGAGAGAGATGAGTGGATTAATTGAATGACTTGTGACTGACTCACTTTAATAAAGCCTTCATCAAAACTGCCTTCGGATCCGATTGACCTCACAAAAGCTCTTTGATAATTGTACACAGTAACGCATTCCGATGAGTATCTGTAATTGGCGAGTTTGGTTATGAAACCGATGTTTCAATTAGCAATACTATTTCCGGATAAGTTCAAAACTGCCCAATTTTAAATTCGATCAACTTTGCTGAATGATCGCTAGAAGTTAGTGGGATCCGAGACGGTAAGGGACGAGTTAAGGAACCATTCAACGTAATAATCACTCACAAAGAATGATCAATGCCGTGACAGTCACGATTCGTTTGATGCTCGCATTCGACTGCAGTCGTGGTAAACGACCGATACAAGCCTTGTTCCACTTCCACCAACGATCCGTTCTTGTCTGAAATGAACGCAACTTCTAGGAAATGTATTGTGATCATTACAAATATTCATTCACTCAAGCATGTTACTGCGATAACAACTAATGAATATCATATGTCAGTAGTTTGCTGAATACATATTTGATGTTAATATCACTAAGAACCCGAGACTTAAGCTAGCTAATCCATCATCAATATTCTTTTCTAACTGTTCTATTATAGATCAAGAGCTTGAATCACACTGCTGCAAGCGTCGAAACGAGTAGAACCTGAATATCGTTGAATATCAATAATGCAATTCACATGCTAATTCATAGGATCATATCACACCGTGCGTTAATACCGATGTGGATATGATAAGAGAACAAGATGAGTGAATAATTACCATATGCAATGATTGGTCTGAAGTCATGTCGGATGGAGATCCTGCAAACGTACTCATAGATCGGTAGTGGCTTCACGCTAGCGGCTGACTTCTTAACCAACTGAAAAGAGTTTCAAAATGGTTTTGAATTGAGCTTCAAGAGAGAATGTTGAATAATTGAGCGATAAACAAACACATGTTAGGTGTGTGTGTGTGTGTGAAAGTTAGATCTCGGGCAGTTAGATGCCAGGATCCTAAGTCAACTCAAAGTCAGTATTTTCATTCGATTCAGCACAATGCTGTCATCCTAAAAGCGGAGCGATTGTCTACGTAGCATAAAAATTGATCGTTGGAATCAAATGCTTCTTTCGACTGATTAATTTGTTTGCAGCTGTGGTAAACAATTGAAGTTTGCTCGGTAAAATGCGAGGAATTTTGGAATCTCAAAATATGGACAGCGAATTTCGCGATATTGAAAAGTCGATTCGATCGTATTCCGATCGAACCAGAATTTCGCTCTTACCACCACTATGTGCATCCAAAATCAATAGGATCGGCAGGGCAATTATTTATAAGAGGAAGACTTTGCAGAATTTCTCAAAAATTTGATGAAATAAAAGACGAATTCACGTTGAATGTTGGTGTTGGTGTTGCAGTTGGCATAATGCTGGCTTTCAGCTCGTTTGACAGTTCTTGTTGGAGAAGATCGTTACTGAGCAGTGTTTTGCTTGAAGAAGCTAGCGTATGCACACTGTACCTTGGTAACACTAAAAAATGGTTGAAATTGAAGAAATGAATTGAAAAAATTGGATTGAGGCAAATGCTAATTGCTTTCATGCAAAATCAGCCGCAAAGAATGCAGCGATACATAACGGATACTGTTTCTATGGCATTCACTCATGCGACATATCGAATATTCTCTCTTTTCGAGTTCTTTGACAGCAACTCAGAAATACTTTCGAAATGGTTAAGGATGATCTGGAGCAGTATCACGCATCCACATTTGCTGGCCTGTACCCACGGCGTTGCCTCGCGAATCAGCTGTGACCAAGATTTTTTGAATGAGCTAAAAACTGATTGTGGGAAATTCTTAGCATCTTCCTCCTCCCTTTGAATGCACGTCTGTATTCTGTCAACAATGAAACGATCAGATTGTATCTTAAGTTAAATAAATTTATTGCAAGGAGACCAGCATCTCACCTTGTTCACAAGAGCAAATAGCGATTTGCGAGAAGAAACAACAAGCAAAAAGTCGAAATTTGCGGGTTGACAGTAGAGACACACAGGCAGATGATTCACGAATGCACGGAAATGTTATCCACATTTGTGTGAGGTTCAATGATGCCTACGAACCGTCTGATGTCGACTAACCCTGAAGTATTTCTCGTTTGCACTTGTACAGATTTCTTGAAAAGTTCACATAACATATATATGATCAACAAAGATTATCAGCAAGAGCAAGATGCAAACACCAAATACATCTATCTCAGCTTCATCACTGCACCTAAACGAGTTGAAGCTATAGTTTTATAGAATTTTTCCCAGACGACACCATTCTGATATAAATGGCGAATAATTTCGGAGGAAATTCACGGGAAACCACATTCCTGTTCAAAAAGCATAAAACAATCGGAAATAATTAAACGCTTCAATTAATGCTGATCGTGAGGAAGTAAGCTGCATCTACTTTGAATGCATCGAAGCTGTTTGAAAAGGATAACTACAAATTGACACGGATGCTGTGATTCATTGCGTAACGAAGTTAATGACATTAACTCAGTACGACACATTTGTAATTACAGATATAAAGAACGTGAATGACCTAATCGTGATCAAATAATTATCGAGGTGACGCAAATCTGGAGAAACAATCCCATGAAGACTGAAGAATCACGAACAGCTGGTCTTCTCAGCGAAAAAAAATACAACCATGGAATCAACCGAAAAGTGGATGAAAGTTGAAGCTAATTAGGCATAAACGATCATCACCTCTCAGGATCTCGAACTTGAACATTTAGGTTTGAAACTGAACCATTCATTCTTATCAAAAATGATTAACTAATGCAGTTCTATGTTTGTCATTCAGTTAAAAATGTCTGCAAAGGTCATATTGATAACTACTAGATATCATTTAAAACTGATAAAAATATGCCCATGCTTCCAAATAAGTAGTTTCAGTGCACTCCATATTTGCATGATCGTTTTTGGATACTTCCGATCTGCTTTCTCCTACATGACAATTGTTTATTGAGATGACAATTCAGTAAACATAAATACATCGATAATTGAAAAATGACAATCATTATAGTACAAGAGTGACAATAAAGTTGCTGATAATATATCTTTTCACATGTCGAGGCATTGATTTAGTACACATCGATAACCTGCATATGAGAACAATTTATTTCATGAGCAACATCTCATATATCGACATCTCATTCATGATCGCTACTTTATGATGCAGCTATCGAAAATGCACCTACCAAAATGACTGACTGGTTATAACTCAACTTCTTACTTTTACTCTTGATGGAAATGTTGCGAGAATGTGTGAAGGCGATTGTATCATCGCATTTGGCGAATGGTTTATCCGAAGTTGACCGTAATTTTGGTCAACGAAAACGTCGTGAAGAAACGCAATCGAATCGTTCCGTTGCAAGATAGCAAAACATTACCCAAATAAAACCTTTAAAATTCCAGTCAAGAAATTTAGAAGCCAAAACATTCAATTTCAAGAGGCCTTGAATACCCCTGATTGCAAATAGTAGCGACACTTTCGAGCTGCGATATTTCAAGGATGAATATAATGCGGCTGCAGATGTAAGTCACAAATGCTGACTACAATGATGAGCATGACGATGATTTGAATGGAAGTCGCCGACTAGCAGTCATCATTATTATGGTTACGCAATCACCATTTAATCACCAACCGGCACAGACACACATCCTATGCAGTGCAAAGGAAAATACATTTCATAACGGTATTAATACGTTAGGGCTTTTCCCGTGAAGCTCGAAAAGGTCAAATAATAAAGGTTAATCCGAGCATAATGCATCAAACCTCATTGTCAGCAGGAACCTACTCAGACAACTCAATTTTCATCTCACTTCCCTTCATTGCCCACGTCTCAGCTTTACAGTTTTTGTTCACTATCAGTAATTGGTGGTTGAAAGGTCAGACTTTGAGTGGACAAAAACTTTTAGTTAGTTCATCTTAATTCGGCAATTAGCAAGTAATTTACGCCCATAGATGCAGTCGATAGATGTGCTGAGAATGAATCGACAAGTTTGATCTCGAATGTCTTGAATGTCTTATACACTCCTCTGTAAGTACCTTGTTCAACAGTGAGTGGGAATTTTAAAAAAAAGCGCAACTGATTCACTGCTCTTAAATTGAGCAGAAATAATTGAGTTCGTCATGCTCGCTGATAATCTTTCACTTATTACCTAGAGTTGCCCGCTAATTGTTCATGATCTTAACGCATTTGCATTTACTCACTTACTGCTCATATGCTGACTGTGAGCAAAACTTTTTGACATTTTCATGCCTACTACTCTAGAATAAGGTGCATTTACGGTTTTCAAACACTTCTTATGCTTTTCACACATACTCTTGAAGCCTAAGCGTTAACCCAAAGCTAAGTGCAAGCCTAATTGTAAGTAAAAGCCTAACAGCAAGCCTAACACCAAATTAATTGAAGAGAGTGAGACCAAAGACCTCATACGTAATGTTTACAGACCGCTTTTATTGTTAAGTACGGTTTCGTTGTGACGAGAACGTTTACAGCTACTTTTGGTTATTATCCTTTTCATCAATGCGTTCTTCAAATGGAACTGTTCAACAGTGATTGGGAATTTTTGCTGGCATTACTTAGCACTCTGTGCAGATCACATTCCACACACCTCACTCAGTCACCACTCAAGTCTCACATCTGCATTTTCAGTTAATTTCAGCAGATGATTTGTCAGTGAGCAATCAAGTATCGCAAGCACTGCTTTTAACCGACACCACTTCCGTCATTACCATTGTCTTGTTTCGTGCTCAAGTGATCATCACTTAGATCAGAACACATTTCGCACTGCCACAATTTGCAGTGATTTTGCATCACTCTCAAAAGCTATTCGTGGTCAGAGTACATCCATTTTTTCAAATTCATCCTCAATAAAAACTTGATATGCAGGAAAAGGCTCGTTCTAGCAGTATAATGCAAATTTGTTGTGAATAGTAAATAAATTTCGATGACATACAGTGTGAATAAAAAGAGTGATAGTTTTGGTTGTGAATAAGAAATGTGATCCTATTCAATCCATTCCTTCTGAGACAATTTCTAATATGATCGATTATATTAGCAAATTCAACAGTGCTCATACATATTTCCACACCATTGGGCGGTAGTAATTCTATTGAAAAAGGCCACTGATCGTAAGTTCTTTAAGAATATGTTCCTAGCTCAAGTGTATTCAAATTTTCTTCGAGCAACATCAGGTACGAAGTGTCAGTGAATTTCTTCTATAAGCATTCCTTGATTGCTGACTCTTATGAGCCGGTGGTGGCGATGGCAGTTGCTTCATTAGAGGCGATATTGGTAATTTATGTAATTGGTCAGTATTTGACCATTGGCCAATTGCACAGTTCTGGTCGGCATTATTCACGTTCATTGTGCTCTTCGATGGAATGCACAAACTCCAATCATGATCCAGGCTCTGCCGTTTATGGCATAACACAGCAATGTGTGATATATTTCGTCCGACTGCAAAATATCCGATCCGATTTCGATCGAATTCTGCAGATAATGAACCAGGCTTCAGGATCATTCGACTGTTCGACGGCAACCGTACAAATTCGGTCAAATAAGCCAGAATTCACGATTATCGACACGGCGAATGATCGCTTAATAGAGCCGAGTTGCTACTGGCTGAATCACAATGGGATATTTTTGTGTAAGATACAAATGCGCCCTGAACGATGTACGACATATGAGTGGGCATCATTGCTATCTGCAGACGTACAAGTATAGTGCTGAAGCGGGTTCAATACTGTTGAACTGTACACAGATCAATCGTAAATCCAAATGTGATATTAAATCGAAGCAATGTAAAGCACATGCCACTTTTAAAGGCACTATCGATACGAGTTTGTCGACTTGTATTGATGAAAGGCATTCGACGCGTAAATTCTTGCAACAACCGAGCAACAATCGTTCTCAGGCAACCTGTTTGTTTGCGTTGAACGTTCACAACTCGAATTCAAATGCCCATTTATTGACCGATGAAAACCTCACTGACACGATCATCAACAACATTCAGCTACACATCCAGCAATCCAAACGTGTGCCATTACTCTACGATGGTGATGCTTTGTCGTTGGTTCTTTTCATGAGACGACGGCAAATCGAAGAGAAAAGATTGTGGAAAGGTGCGTCTTCAAATTCAGCACTAAAAATCACCAACTTGTTCTATTTTTGTTTCGTGATTGCCATTTATTTATGCCTATTTCACATTCTGTACGTGTTGTTCGTGAGATGGAATCTGAGACTGTATCGTCGTCATTAGCATTCGCTAGTGTTTTTTTGCAGTTAGTTCTCGTTTGTACAGTGAGTTTGTGTGACATTTGCGATTAGATATTTGCGTTTATCAGTTCGAAAGAGGACTGATATGACGTACTGAAATGATTTCATTCCATTGTGAACATTTGAAATTGTGCGATTAAGAGTAATTTCCAGTTTGTATACGTGAATTTGCCAGTGAGTGTATTGTACTGATTTGAGATGGTGCTTGTTCATGCCATGATTCATTACGTTGATAAAATCTTGACGCATATCTGTGCCGATGAGCATGTGATCATTAAAGATATGTTTTGAAACTAAATTTTGAAAGAAATCACTGAATTCAAATGAGCCTCAGAGAACTGTGATCAGTTGAATGTCTATCTTGAAAGACGACTATCATATGGTGATGATCAATTGCTGCAACTTTAAGATAACATTGATTTAAATAGCCGAAGTTAGAGGTGCAAAAAAGTTTCAAAGATACATTCCACTTCATTCAGATGGACTGACTGCTTAATGTAGTGACAATCAATCACTCCACTAACGATCACTATATTACAACTTAATAAAATTTGCTGGAGCCGTTTATTATCGACTGATTTCCCGATGATCCATGAGAGGTTCACAATGAATTTGCATGTAAGTCCTGAATTCGTTTCACGAATCTACCAGTGACTTGAACGGTTCTATTGAAAAAATGTAGCGGATTTCTATAACTCGTGTACGAAATCAAGTTAGGAGTATTTTATTCAGATACTTTAGGAATAAATCAATTATCAATCAAAAGTGACAATGGTGATAAGCATGAAATAATGAAGGCATTCCACTCGCATGGATGAACACTCGATTCAATGAACATTTCTTCAGCACACTCAGTTCACTCCCAACTCAGATGTTTGATCCGATAACACAAAGTCATTATCATTCAGGCTAACGATAAGGCTAGCACAAAACAATCGTAATCTAGCAAACAAACGAACTCGTAGAATACAAGGAAGATCCACGCGACGAATTGTGAACAATAGTTTCCAGTAAAAAATCTCATAGTTTGGCGATGGCTGAGAATATCCTTAATCGAATACACTCAATTGCTCATCCCAAACTAGACGATAAGTATATACTGTGGCAGTAAAGTTGTCGACAGCAAAGATGCCTTAAATTTCTCGATGTACCGCGCGATTTTCATCATTTCACCAAAACTTCACGATTGTGAATTTTTATTCGAAATGCATTCTCCGACTGACTGGCCATGTCGCCTTCATCTGTAATAGGTTAACAGTTGATTTACTGTTATAGGTTAACAGTTGATTTACTGTTCTCTGCTACCTGAAGAGTAGTGTTCAAGGGAAAGATATAGTGCTCAGATAAATGTGTTCTGAATTTGAAAGGAGGAAATAAGGCAAGGTGACTGATGTGCAAGTGATGCTCTTACTGTGGAAGCATTCCACTTCGTTCAGACGGATTGACAGCTTAATTCAGTCTACCAAATACGAATGCTATTCAACGACAAAATTTGCTTGAACATTTTTCTGTCTCAAAATTATGAGGAACAACCTTTAGAATCCTATACACATGAAATAGAAGCTCAAGGGTTCCTCGAAAGCAGTTAGAATGATAACTTTGGAGAAGGATTTCAAAAAAATTGTTGTGAGTACGATATCAAAAATGAAAAGCCAGAAGATCGTGCAAAATGATCTGGGTGATATTGTGCAAATCAGTGGTGATCGAGTGAATAGGTAAGTGATCAATTTGAAAGCGAGGAAAGGATATGAGCACGAGGGGAGTTATAGCGGCTAAATGGATTTATACTAAGAATCTAGCATTTTGTATTACACAACACAATTCTTCTATTCTATCGATCTAGAACCGAAAACACTTCATCAACATTTTAAAAGGGGAATATTTCATACTTCTAGGCATTTCATATAGAGAAAATGCATTACTGGACAGAAATTGAGACTGAAATTTTAGTTACGTTCCCGTTGTGGAAACAGCATAATTGATTGCAATCACATAACTGAATGTGACTGGAAAAATTGATCTAAGGAATGCATTTACCGTCGGTTCGATTGTCGCGAACAATCATTTGTAGTCGTTTGTTTTCATACTCTGGTCTCCAAAAGAATAAATCCTCATCCGGATCATTGTAATCTTCTTTCATATCTGAATGCAAACTGGTCGTATTCTCCCTACTTCCGTTTGAGTCTTCTCGATCCTCCCCTGTTAATTCACCATGCTTCATGTGCATGCTTCCGTTGTGCAGTTTAAGTGTTTCATCCGGACTATGTTCTAAGATGATGAGATCACCCTGTTCCGCAACATTAACTGGAACCGAGGTTGAAGCGATTGCGGTAGATGTTGTCCGTTCTGCAACTGTTGCGTAGGATTCGTCTGTTTTATTTACATCCAAGTTCGAGTTGGAGGTGAAATTATACGCTCGAATTGATTCAGATGACCCAGTGGTCGATGATGTCGTTATTTTGTTTTGTGACCAGTCAGAATCCTGTTGTTTGCTCAACTCATGCGTTTTTTGATGAGGTGGAGACAGCGTGATGATTTCAAGCGATGCATTGTTGCTTTCACCCACCGTGAGATGATCATCTAGAAGAGAAATATTAGGAAGGTACCCGAAGTAGGGTTCCAGTTGCGGATCGGGACTTGTCACGAGAACTTTCCCATCATGCTGGTTGCTTATGATCATCGTTCGGTCTGAAATATGCTGAAAATGTGATTGCATAAGGGAGGCGGAATGCAGCAAATCGCCTGCGAAGCAATCATTGATAGGATGTTGCTTTTGGACTTGTGTAAGAGAACAGGATGAAGCATCTTGAAAGCAATAGCGGAAAAGCGTGATCGTGCATACGCATTCAGCGATCACCGTTACAAGAAGTGAACGAAGCCGAGCAATAATAAACTTGGATATCTAATGGCAATCGAAATTAAAAGTTTCGATCAATCAACATCTCAGGTCAAATACTTACTATTCTGGTTATTCGTTATCCGTTTCCCGTATTCGTCAACGTCGTACTCTTCTTCGATCATCTCATTCTCATCATCGTAGTCATCCAAGGATATGATTTGTTTGCCCACATTCATCGGTTCCTCTTTTTTCTGTGCGCTAATTATGTGCTCGCTGATGATTTCGCCTTCCTCATCTTGCATCACTTTTTCGGCACTTTTTTTCACATCTCCGTTTAGCTTTCCGCTCGCTTTTGAAGTTGACATCCTTTGTGTAGCACCTGACAAACCAGGTGATCGATTTCGATTACTGAATGTTGACCAACTGTGATCGGTTTTCGAGTGACCCAGAATTCGATCAGAATCCATTTCCAAACGCTGACGGATTGGCGCTGGCGTTGTTGTTGTTGTTGCGATAATCGAAACCGTTGTTGGAACTGTACTTGAACTCGTTCTTAGAGATGGAGCGGGAGTGGTCTTCGTCGTTTCGTCATAATCCACCTCGGACGATGACGCCAGTCCCATCATACGCTCCAATTTTTTCAAATTCTCAAGGCGTGCTCGTTTCCGTGCTTTCGTTAACGCACGTCTTATCTCGTCTTCAGTCCGCCTATCTTCGCTGTCATCAGATGGTCGTGGCATTGGGGTGGACATCTTAGTGGTTGTAGTTGTTGCTGTCGTTGTCGTTGTTGTTGTTGTTGTTGTTGTTGTCGGTAAGGGTTGATGTACATGAATATGTTGCTTCAAGTAAGATCGTTGGCTATCGCTGTCCAACCATGAGCCAATGTTCTTGCCATATGCCGATTGCTGACGGCCTAAATGATTGCTCGTTGAAGTTTCACGTTGAGGTTGGAATTGTTCTTGCTGACTGAGTGGTTTGGGTTGCTGATGAGAAGCCTGAATGGACTGTGCTTTCGGGTGATGGGATAGTGTGTTGATGTGCGACTCTGAATGTGATTGTTGCTTGTCGACAGCAAACTGTGAAGATGGCAACGATGAAGATGCAGATGCAGATGATGCAGCAGATGACTGTAATTCAATTTGCCGCTGTTGTTTCAAACGTTCCAAAGCCAAAGCTCGTGCCTTCTCGCTCATCGATTGAGTTCGAATCAGATATTCACGACGACGTAACTCTGCTTCACGTTCCCTCAACTGCCTCTCTCGAATCTGTTCCAGATAACGTCGACGATGTTCCTGTAACTGACGATAGTATTCCAACTGACGATCGTCGTATGATGTTGAATGTAATGCTGAATTACTGCCCATCACTTGTGCAGTTCCCTGCGGACGTTCCTGATTGGCTTGTGGTTCCGCACGGCGAGGGGTTTCATTCGTTATATCGGTACTTTGAGTTTGACGAAAGTGTTGCTCTGATTTTCCGATTGATTCCGTCTGCATGTTGGAATGTCTTGCAACTTCAGAGTCCAACACATTTCTACCGGATTCCCTGTCATCAGATGGTATTGGCGATTCATAACGTGCTCTTAGTTTTGGAGTGCGATTGTCCTCTTGGTACGGCTGAGTACGTAACAACAGTTGCACCGAAGACGAGTACTTTTGTTTGGTAGGAGTATCGATGTTTCGCTCTTGTGATGGTTGATTTTGAGGACGATTCGAACCTGAACTAGTGCTCGAAAGAGGAGTATGAGATCTACCTCGAACAGGATATTGTTGATTGTAACGATACAAATTCAAAGCTTCTTGTCGATTTCGGATTGCTTCCAACTGTCGTCGGTAGTTTTCTTCACGAATTCGCGCCTGTTCCTGAGTGTAATGTCTCCATTTTCTTTGCTCCAGATGTGCCCGTTGTTGGTCAGTTAAACTGCCGTCATTGGAAGTCTGCGACGATGAAGACAAGACTGCTGCTGATGATGACGGCGATGAAGTCATTCGATCTGCTGATACACGTTTATTGGTCGCTTTGGTTCGCGGTGAACGGTAATGCGGAACAGCGTTCTCGTTTTGACTTCGAAGTTGGTTATTGCGTAGAACTTGCTGAATACGAAAAAGTTCTTTCGTTGACAAAGTTCCATTTGGAAGCACTTGAGCATCACCTCGAATGTGCCAAACCCGACGTGTCGACGATGATGGCTGAAACGCATTAACCATTCAAATGACACTAGATTTTAACGTTAAACCTCATATGCTTGAATGAGTGGATTAGTGAAGAATATTTTTGATGGTTTGCGAGCTGTGAGCCGTCTTTCGAAAAAGATAGATCGCTCTTTTAAACATAGCACGAAATGATTGCTAAATAGAACAAGTGCACTTGTGAGTAACATGGTGAACATATAATCATCAATGAATTCTCAATAGAGAAGTGACTTCTGCTAAGCAAAGATATTCTAATGGGATAAATGCATAAACAGTAAACGTTAACTCAACAGTAAGATTTCATGAAAAAAAGTCTTTTTCAAGAGAATCATTTCGAAAATTTTCTTTTGTAAAATCATTCTAAGAAAAGACATTTTAAGAAAGATCATCAAAAACGAGAAGATAGCAAACCAATATACGCGTATAAATAGCTGCTGGTGGTAACCCTGTGAAGATAGTACGACCTGATTCATAAGTTTGGTTACCATTTCCGTTCACGAACAAATTTCTATAGCTAATGGGGATCACCTGTACTGGAGCTGCTGTGAAGAATCGCCTTCTCTGCTTGTTCATCTGTATGCATGAATGAAAATGAAATTCATCACTTGCACACAAAAAATAATTGAAAAGAAAACTTTCAGTCACATTATGGATCCAGGCGATTCTTGCCTGCCTGGTATGTACCAATGAGTGTCTTTGATAGCTCATATGAGGCATCATATTCACAAGAACAAAAATGTCATTTTTGAAGATTTCATTCCAACATCTCGTTCATTTGTTAATGCGATCAAATAACTCGTGTTCGGAGCGGAGAAGAATTACGCTTTGCTGGCAACAATTAGGAAGATAAGGATCGCGGTGTTCGGATCGCTTTTCACAGACCTCCGAAAATATGTTGTGTGCAGTTCGCAGCTGTTCTGGAGATGGTGAAGTACTACTAGCATCACGGTTGGTGAACCTACCACAGATTGACATGCAGTGTTCGTAGGAATAGAAGCGATTCGCATTTCCACCACATCCTGACCACGTACTGCAAACAGCACAGTTACTTGATCGAATAATCACTGAACTCATGAGATCATCTCCAAAATGTTTTATTAAACCGATGAACTTATGTTTGAACCAACTACAATCTTCTTTCGTCTAAACTAATTACTGAACGCTTTATGCGGAAGTTTTATTGGAATTCAAAATTCGTTTTAGTGGTCGACTTCAATACACAATTGGTAAATATTGCATTGTAATGGTGTTGAGATATATCTTATGGAAATTCAGTGGAGTATACCTTACCTACAAACACATTTTTTAAGATTTGAATCGAATGACCATCGTTGGAAATCACCCCAACAATTGCCCGGATCGTGCGGTAAATGACAGCGTATATCAGCAATCATATCAGTGCCAACTTCAAAATGACATTCATTTGTACAATCTGAAAAAGATAACAACTGACGCTGATATAACTTTGCTGCAAGCTGCAAACTGACCAAACTTAAGTTACTCGAGGTTGAATTGCTCGAAAGTGAACAACTCTCTCCAGGTGACTCAATTTGGAAAATAGATCCGTGAGCAGAACAGGAGGTGAAAAGGTCAACCTTCGAAACTATCAAAGCGATTGTTGTTACCACCGCATCCGCCATAATAAAATTCTCGGCACCTATGCGAAAACCGATCGTAGTACCATTTGACGGTGAAGCCGCGATCCTCACATGTTCCTCGATCCGGATAATCGTTACACTTTGCATTTGCCAGCATCTCCTGAGCGTGCCCAGGTTTGAGAACGACCAACAACCATGATGAGAACAGCAGAAAGAAGCTCATAGATGTGAGCAACGAACCTTTCATCCTAAACCAAATGATATCCAGTCACTAATAAATGCAACTCAACTGAATCGCAAATGGGATAACGAAAAAAATTTTTTGATTGCTTGATTTGCGAGACGAGTCATATTTCTCATCAATTCCATCGAACTAAAAGATCATAACGAATGCCGCATCGGAATGAATGATAAGTGCTTAAAAAAGGAGTTGAACACATCATATGGATGCGAAGTGAACAGCAACTGACAGCATAAATAAGAGGTTTTAATGGGGAGCGAAAATTTATTGTTTCAATAAATTTTCAATTAATTCACTTAAAAGCCACTCGTTCGAAGTTCAGTTTTTTGTCTCGATTCATCACGGCAAAAAGCGAAGAACTTGTAAAAAAACGTAACGAAACGATAAATAAAATACGATAGAGATGTTTAGCGTCAACTGGGCATAAAACGATGTGCTGATGTGAGCATAACCATCGTGTACTCGGGCATTTCGGTTTTATTATATAAATATGAATGCGATAAACACATTCATAAAACAATTCTGTTCTTTGTTAGAGTACGGGTTTTTTTTTCGATTACACGCAGTGTTTATTCGATCGTTTTCTGTGCTCCTTCGATCACTATCAACAATATACACTTCACATTCATATCAGCTTCACTATCGTTTATAGGTTTATGAGATACTGCTTAGTGTTTATTTAGTAGTAGTCAACATTATAAACTATCCATTCGTGGAAAAACATTTCACTACTTATTTGAAGGCAACAACGAAAGGTTTTTTTTTCCAGTGACCAATAATTCAGTCTGAGCAAGTACTCATCTTGGTGGGTTAAAGTTGCACCGCATTTCACTGCCTAGATGTAAGTGAATAATTTTGCGCATTAGCAGTGTTGATAAAAAAAATCGGTTATGATTGATACCGCATGCAGCGTGTTTATGGGTTGATGTTATTTTGCGTTGTTATTTTGAATAGTGCTATAAGAAAACGAGGAATGCTTGGAATGCTACGATGATGCGATGCATTGCACGGCAATTATCATTTGAAAGTATCAGAGCATAAATATGCCTACGAATCGTTTGCAACAGATTCGGTGTGCAGCAAGAAGATAAATCGCACACATAATCGAATCAGGCTGCTCTTATAATGAGTTCAATGCGGCGCAATAGCAACCGTATACTTACTGGCACTAATACTGCTGTCTCACTGCTTCCACAACATAGGATATTTATGGACGAGATATTTCGATTCAAAACCGACATTACTTAGGTCAAGCAGGAATCTATCTGTTTGAAATTCAGAATTCATCAATCGTAAGTATTATGATGAAAATATTAATGTCATTTCAAAATTGGTATGGATTTTAGCGTAATCGAATGAAAAGAAGGATTCCTGCCCTGAATAGTCTTATTCACAACCATCTTACGAATGGTTCTTTGTTGTAATACCTGTCTTATCATATATTCAATCTTACACTATATTGAGAATTTGCATTCTTTGTAATGTCTATATCACATCATCTATATCACATCATGCTTTGATTAAATATCAACAAATATCATTGTTGCAGCTAAGAAAACTGCTGTGAATTTTCTTGTTGACTACGTGAGTAAATTGTACGTTCACTATCCACGCTTCGTCTTCATCGCTAAAGGGAAATCGCATCCAACAGCCAACATTTACAAGCAGAGTTTTCTTATCAGGATAAACATTATCTGATTGTAAGTCAAGCTACAAACAATCGAATAACATCAAAATTCCAAAAATAAAACCATACTATTATAACATTCATGATATTGCGATAGAGCTGCTCAAGAGGAATAAACGAATCGAAGCGGAACATTCACTCGATAAAATAAATAATATCTGGTTGTCCATTAAGTTGGCCAAAAATTAGTACAAAACATCAACGATATACGGAGTATTTCAGTCATCGTAGTCAGAAATTTCAATGTCTATGCAACTGAAAGCAGACAGCACATTTGCGGATTAATATACTGAATGGCACAGTATTAGTGAGACAGACATCATCTAATGTGCTGAGAATGTATTGTGTTTGTTTCATAACAATTGCAGCGGATAAATGTTATTTATAATGTTAATGAATGAAGATATTCGAAGACACAATGATTCATGCTAAAAAATAATTCATAATCTGTGGTTAATATCAACAGATAGATATATATGTTCGAAGGGAGCACATGACAAAGAGAATGTTTCAGTTGAGATGAGGCAACAAACTTTCGAAAGTTTAAATTTTGCATCAATGATCGCCTGAAGATGTTGATGATGGAAAGGATGATAGCAAGATATAAGCGACATCAGATGTGATCAGGCTATTAGACACTGATAGGATGGGGGCGAGACATGTGCATAAGTTTCAATAGGACACATATTGTCTCACCTGAACTCTGAAGGTTGATTTTTTGGCTTCGAGAGTTGTTGCAGAAGGAAGAGAAGCTTGAAGTGCTGAGAACAGAACAGCAATTGTGAGCTGTAAGTGATCGTAGAATAGCGGGTGCATAAAAAAAGAAGGCTTTTATATTGATGGGTTGTTCCGTGGCAGAACGACGGATGCGATGAGAGCTTAAGCATATGTGTGAATAATGATCATCACTGTTCTTATCTTGATCGTTCAAATGTTCATACGCTTCATGAACTGTCAAGTATCATATGTTAGCAATTCCCAACATTCCAGAAATGCAAAATATCTGTAAGACTTTTTTCAAAGCGAACAAGTCGAGAATAGAAATGATGGAATGCAAAATATTTGTGAGACTTTTTCAAAGCGAACAACTCGAAAATAGACAAAAAACTATTCTCTCCTTCTTCTGAGTCAAAAATTCTATTTAGTCAACAGCATCACATATGGGATCAACAAGAAGAACTGAAATAAATGATATTCAATGGGCATAGTGCGATGAACGAGTCAATTCAAAGCATATGAATGTAATTGGATATGAAAGTTTTCGAAGAAGCTCACAAAAGCAAAGCACATCTTATCATCAGACGTTATACACTCGAACAGCTATCAGCACTCGCGATGCAGCTAATGATTTTGCTGAAACGTTCAGCTAGATATTTCTCAGCTCATTCGACTCTTTTGGGAATACCCACTTTCCAAGAGTTGATCTCTCAGAAAGGTGGTAGAATCTTCACGTAAAAAGAAAAAGTTTAGACGATTATGAGTTTTTCATAAGAGACACAAACTAGAGATTGAAATGAAACAAAGCAGCAGTATCATATCATATTTTCAGTTCTCATTTGTGATTACGAGGTGAGGTGAATAGATCAGAAAAAAATTTACAGATCATTCAAATGCAACTCGCTCGATTCGAGGTGGAGTTAAATGAAATCGAAAGTGCATATGATAAACAGATGTGCTGTGGTGGGAATGTGTGAGCGAGGTAGACTGATGTGAAACTAGCACATGCTCGGAATTGTTTGCATTTTGAACGCTTGAAATAGGATAGCTTATTTTCGATGGAGACGATAGCAATTAGCACAGGCGAAGTAGGCAAGAGGATAATTTCATGGTTTCGGTAGGTTTTTGCGTATGAAAAGCGAGTCGAAGATGTTTGTTGAAACCAGAAAAGTTTTGATGGGGATGACTTTACAAGTGTCTCGAGCACTTGTACTTGCAAAAACATCGGATTTCAGAATTCACTGACACGACTAGGGTTTGCACGGAATTCCGGGATCTCGGGATTTCAATTCAGATCCCGATCCCGGGATTTAAGTTTTGAAAAATCCCGGCATTTCGGGATTTGATAAAACAGGTGAATTTGCGTGAATTTTGATAGTATGCTCATCTTGAAGCAAGCCTTAATCATTCCCATCTCATTCATTTGCAGTCATTTTTGCTGTTTGCCCTCGATCATTGATGAACAGCTAAGGAAATGCACGCTAGTTAAACGAATGACATGATCAACGACAGCTCGATGAACTTTTACGCAACATTTCATTGAATATTCAAGTGATCATTCTGCTCTTCATTGGTTTAATCACGCTCATCTGGATGCATTTCTAAGTAGACTAACAGAGATAATCACATTTTCTAATAAAAACCAAGAGCAACAAAGTTCAACGAAATTTTGAGCTGTTTCCTTCCACGCGATTTTTTCGGCTCCAATATTCCATCTGTTAATTCAACTGCATGTCCTAACGACTGCAAGTCTTTTTACTTCGCTATTCGAAACATTTTCATCCGATCGAAAGGTACATAAATTCTCACTGAGTTCACTCATAGTGAGAATTCACTGTCGAAGTGAGGAAAATCTTAAGGATCTTAAGCTTGAATATCATTTGCATGGATTTTTGATCGAAATTATCAAATATGTAAGTGCTCGATGGTTCGATGAAAATCCATTGCAGACGTTTTTTCACATTTCAGATAAACTCTAAACTTTTAATTCTTCCAAAACTCGAATGATATAATTCATACGATGCATTTTTTTGTAAAAAATCGAAATTTCCGAAATGGCAGAATTCAGTTGATGTTAATGCTGAGAGAAAGTGAAGTTAAAGCACTGCAAATAAGTGTTTGAGGATCAAGAATTTCATATTCACATGTAAGTGTACTGTTATTAGCTTAGACCCGAGACGACAAGATGCCTTAGCATAGAAAATGCAGTATGCCCTTGCGACATGATCATTAGCATCATTATATGAAAATTTAATTTGATTTGAATAATTTGGTTTTCTCGAATTTGTTCAATAATTTGTTGAATTAACTCCTTGCTGATTTATAATGAACACATTGGTTCAGAAAAATGTGTCTGAACATGTCCCACATCGATATTACAAAAATGGTTCGATCCCGGGATCAAAAATCGATCCCAGGATTAAATCCCGATCCCGGGACTGAAAAAACGTCGGGATTTTGCAAACCCTAGACACGACGCCTAATTGATCACTCAAAAAAACTGTCTGAGCAAAAGATGGTGACATATGGGTGGTGCTTTTGGACTGTTCCTATGAGTAAGCCAAAACTGTACAAGATACATTTCTCTGTACATTACTACTCACGTCTGTTTGTGAGAAATGAAGTAGGCCGGAATACAATTTTCTCGAGGATGAACATAGCTTATTAAAGGTTTCCCTTTGGACGTTTTCAATCGTTGGCTAGGCTCAGTCAAGAATTCACTGCTCCTATGATCTGTTTTTTCGTAATTGCTGAGATGCCCTCAGACAATAAGTCTGAAGTTAGATGCTCAGTAATTTATGCGTTTATTTTTTGCTCCGTCCAATCATCATAGAAATGAAAATGTCTGCAAAAATCCACCAAATTACCAGTGCTTCGTATCAACTTTGAAATCACGTGAGCGTTTTGGCCAACTAAACGAGATTGATTTAATGTTTATTAAATTCTTCAAAATACACCATGAGCAGTCTTATAAGAACAATGAACGAATTGTAGCAAATAATCACATTGAAAAAGCGATTTACATGAAACAGAACATAGAACACATGAAGAATAGGAGCGAAAGAATAAAACAATTTAAAAAAACTTTCAAATCGAACTGAACTCTCCACGGGAAAACAATTCAACTCTAAAATGCAACAGAGTTGATGGATAAAAATTTCCTCACAAGTACATCGAATGTTTTTACACAGCTCAAGAACAAGTGACGAGGTAAAATACATTAAAACGTTAACGGAGATCTAAGCGCTGAAAACTCAATGAATCAGCTTAAAAAGATTATACTGAAATCGACAAATCAGTTGTCGAAGAAAATGATCTTCTCTTCCTTCTATTCATTACGTTGAACGAATCAAATTCGAAATTTCTTACTCGCAGCAATCCCGTCAGTTTCTACGCTCAGAACAAAACTATCGACAATCCCAAGAAGCACTGAACATTTTCGGGACACAACATAACACTACATACAAACAGAACTAAACATTCCAACTTCCAAACAGAAATTAATTCAAATCAAACTGAACCAACTATCCAAAACAATTACGAACGGTACAAAGATTACAATAAGAAAGTGAAACAGTGATTACACGTTCATCTTCATTTCCTATTGCAATGTTTGCTGATTAAATATACTGACTTTTGATAAGACTTTGTAATTTTGCGAAAGAAACTCCATCGACTGCATTCATAAGTAGTCAACTATAGTGAAAGAGCCGCAATAAGATTTTGCTCAACTCATGAACATTTAGTGTCAGGGCCAATTAGTAACCATTGACAAATTGCTTGCAATAAAATAATAGCGCCACTCGATCTCACACGAACACTACTCCTCAGACACTTCACCTCGAGATTACGCTATCAGGTAAACAACCTCTTTACATCAGCAATAATTTATGAAAAATCAGCAGAAATTGAAGCAGAATTGCGCACTGATTCAGTCTCAAAATCAGAAGAATGTTCCGATCGTATACTCCAATAAACAAAAACAAATGCACTCATACAATAAGAACGAATATTTAAGTGAATAATAAAATAGAAAACTGACTAATAAATATGCTGAGTTTCTGCACATCTTCTGCTCTCTTCTGATATAAATCTAATTTCAGAACACCACTGCGTATCATTTATACACTAACAAGTATTAATTCATTTGTACACAAAGTATTAATTCAAAACTATCATTTATACAACGACTAGAGGCATTAATTCAAATGACTGCTGATTCCGATTGGTGTGTATCTAAACAGACTGTGGTACAAGAACAATATGAATAAAATTATCCAAATAGCAAAAATTTTCGGCCATCCATAATAGAGGAGTTTCGGATGGCAGCAAAATTCCATGCGAAACAACATTTTTGTGTGTTTCATTTACATGAATCATTTCGAGAACATCCGCTAGAGTCCGTCGTCCACCATTTTCATTGTAAGGCGTTACCAATATTTGTCGGAATGGCTGGCGAGCCTAGATTCGAGTTAATGTCAAACTATTTGAAGGATGAGGGAATAGAGTGGCATTTACCACTTGTTAGGTCAGAAACATAGCGTAATCAATTGACCAGCAAAAATAACGTCGAAAGTTACATGCAGGCTAAGAGCAAGATAAACATTCGGAACTAGTGTTCGACGGGTAGCAGTGTTTCGGACAGGGAGGAGGGTCCCTGCCAAAAAAGTTGGGGAGCAAACTGCGCGGGGAGAGGGGGGAGCGCTCCCCATATTGCTGACTATTCGGAACTATGCACGATGATGAACACACCTGCATGCAGGTATTTACATAAGGTCAATAGCTCCGCTTTTTGGAAGTCAAGAGGAGTTTGAATGTAATTGTAATCGCAATCAGAACAAAGATACGACAGATTCATGGATCTCTCATCCGAATTTGAATTGTTATCAGCACAATTCAGAAGAAGAGTGAAAGGAACACTAACCTCGTAGATACGTATTGGTACGTGCAAAATTGCTCTTGAATCACTATTTTCCATCAGTTTTTTATTCACTGACCAAAACTCGTCAAATCGATCTGACAAGTAAACGTTTCTGATATCGAAACTAACGAACGATTCAAACTCTCAACAAATGACCATTCGCTTTCGACGGTTTTCAATGCGAACGCGATCGTAAAACTCTTTCTTACAAGCAACACGCGAACAACAAAATAAATATCGCAAGATCGAGCGAGAGCTAACCTTGAACGAGGCCATTCCATAACTGCTTATGCTCCTCGGACTTCATCGAGTTGATGATATCTGCTTTATGTTTCAACTGATCGGCTTCTTTGATTGACTGGATAAATACGCTTTCCAAGGCATCACCGGTACAACGCATCACTTCTTTTGGGAAATTCTTCAATACGTACTAATGACCCTTGCATTGCAAATTTGAACAGCTTAGAATCCATAACGTATTCAATGAATGAGAAAAAATTTTTGGTCAATTAATTTTGCAATCAGGAACCTCAACGTTTGAATGCATGTAAGGAAGTAAGTTGTTCTGAAAGTAATGCGTACTGGATATCACAATATATTTCTTCCACTGCATAAGGTCGTGTTCCACTCATAAAATTGCTAGCCCACCTTTGTGAGAAGAGTGACTGTCCACGGTAGCAGATCGTCAGTTTTTAAAAGATCGAATAAGACACCGACCGGATAATGCCTAAAAGCAAATTTATCTGTGGCTCAAAGGCGCCCGTGACCTAATTCATAATGGTACTTTTGCTGTTGACGAGCGCCACCGCGCCATCGTGTGGTCATAAGCTTCACACATAAGCCGAAGCCTATGCGTTAGCCTCATCACTGGCCTAAGAGCTTGTTACTTTTACAGATAACGGCTAACATTCGAGATGGAGGGCTTCAGCTTTGACGAAATAAACTACCATTTCAACGGCTGACCGTTGTATTGTAACCAAACCGAATCCACAGCAATCGGCTCAACGACAGTATTGAAATACTGTAGAACACGTGGTAGTATCAATGGGAAATAACTCATTCGAGGTACCATTGCCTACAATGAGTATTGAGTAAAAGGACAGGAATAGTACAAAGAGTTTTATTTATCACAATTGAACGGGTCGTTTACGATAGCGGTCTGGTTTTAGAACCGATTCGTTAAACATCTTCATTATTTTCAATTGAATAATTGTGCAGAATTAATTTTCAGGCTGCTGAACAGACCTCCGCACCAACTGTCCAAAGAAAAATGGAAAAATTGAACTTTCAGTGGAAAAAGTAAGCAAATGAAACCAACACAAAACGGTTTTGTAGACCGCTGGAGGAATTCTGCACTATCCAGAACGAACTGCACGGGCACTCGTCCATCCCAAAGCTTCCGGGTCACTTCGTAATCTTGAGGCATTTTTCGAGAAACGGAAAATATATATCAGGATGACAAGTTTCCGGAAAATAACAAGTGCGGATAATCATGCAGTTAAAGAAAGGGCGTTGCCTGTCACACACACAACACCAATCAGCCAACGGTGCGTACGCACTTTGCCATATGCGCGTGTCGGCGGAAGGAGGGCGGAGTCACGACCGCGTCGCGCGAGGAAAGATAAGCAGGGAACAACCATTGACGAGCAATTGAGATGGAAAAAGTACCGGAACAGAAATTTCATCGGTCAGTGCCAAGTAATCCATTTAAAAGAGAATATGATGCTGATCGAATATGAAGCTGATCCCGCTCTTCCTATCGAAATTGCAAAAAAAAGCTCGCTCCATTCTTTTTTATCGCGGTCATTATCACCAATAGGTTTTGATCATCACCATCATCATTAGTTTCTATGCATTGATAAATTATTCTTCAATAGATCATCACATTCAGCTGGTTCCCAAAAAATCTCACATCGAAAAATTTAATCGAATAAGTGTTTGCAATGTGTTTGAGTGTTTGAGAATGTGCAAATAAGTGTTTGAGAATCAAGAATTTCATATTCACGTGAAAGTGTACTGTTATTAGCTTAGAATCGAGATGAGGAGATGTCTCAGCATAGAAAATGCAGTATGCCCTTGCGGCATGATCATTGGCATCATTATATGAAATATCAATTTGAATTTGAATAATTTGTTTTCTTGGATTTGTTCAATAATTTGTTGAATTAACTCCTTTCTGATTGATAATGAACACATTGGTTCGAAAAAATGTCTTTGAACATGTCCCGCATCGATATTACAAAAATGGTTCGATCCGGGGATCAAAAATCGATCCCGGGATTAAATACCGATCACGTGATTGAAAAAACGTCGGAATTTTGCAAACCCTACTAGTCAACACGAGTGAAATATATCCATGCGATGTGGATACTTTTCCGGTTGAAATTTATTTGCATGCGAGGATTTTTGGGTATTGTTTTGGTGATAAACAATCCACGATCTATTGCTGGTATTACTCGAGCCAATAAGAACCCTTTCAAAACAATTCTTACTATTAAAAACATAAGGCATAAGAAATTACTCTACATAATTAGATCCGATACATAATTAACCATTCCCAATCAGTTTTTTTCTCATTAAAGGTCTTCCAGACGCAATGTGTTCCATTTTCGCAGATGATGTTAAGATCTTCACATTCTCCAACAATTTACAAACCATACAAAATTTCACTACAAAACACAAGTCATCAACCAATTACACACTAACCACTAGACATCATATTGAATTTTACCACCAGCTCCGGAAAAAAACGGAATGGATTAGAATAAATAAGGACAATTTTAATAATACCCTCAACATGCAGAACCAAGAATTAGCTCTCTCTCCTTATTCGTCCGAGATCAAGGCGTCATAATCAGTCCACGTTTGGAATTCTATCATCACGTTTTCAGTACAATTTAAAAAAAAAACCAACACTAGAGCACCACTCACATTGAAAACGCGCAGCTTCAATAACTTATCTCTACTAATTGTAAGCAAATACGCATTCGACCATCCTAGAATATGCCACTCCCTTTCAGTCTCCATCTGATCCATACGGTGATAAACGCCACAGAGTCAAAAATGTTCGGAGAAAAGTTGAACAGTAACACAAAACAGAGGGGAAAGAGAAGGTAAGCAGACAATTAAATGTGATTATCGTTGACGAGTTGGAACTGTGGAGAATTGATTAGTGACGGAGAACAGTAATTGCAACTGAATTTTATCAGTCGCAAACATAGTAGGGACGGCAACAGAACGAAGTTTTGCTGTCGACGGAATTCAGCCGAATCAACGTTTCAAGATGCTACATGGTAACGCGTAGATTGATCAATAGTGATACAACGCATACGAATGCGCGCCACTGCGCTAGTCGAGCTTTAAGAAAAATGAAAAGCTTGCTGAAAAATTCCCATTCCTCGAGAAGATATAGCAATTTTTGTGATGCTATACGATTTAGCACATTCAAGCCTACCGTACCCTCAGCTTTGACCAGTAACATATCAATCTCTTCACATCAATCGATTGAGCAGAATCTCTGGATTCAGAAAATCATATATTTTGTTGAGCGATTTTGTTTTGTTGAGATCTTGCCATATTATTAAAGTTATCTCAACTAGCGCTGAACTGTTCATTGTTATGCATTAGCTCACTATAGATCAATAGATGCAATGCAATAATATAGAAATAAAAGTTTGATACATTCAAGCCTACCGTCTTCTCAGCTTTGTCCATGAACATATCAATCTCTTCTTTTCTCTTCATTTTTTTTCTCTTCTTTCTAAGAATGAGAAGATTGCTGAGAAATTCTCACAATGCGACGAGATGTAGCAATTTCATGATGCTTAGGAGCTTACGGCTTAGGCTTAGGCTTAGGCTTAGGCTTAGGCTTAGGCTTAGGCTTAGGCTTAGGCTTAGGCTTAGGCTTAGGCTTAGGCTTAGGCTTAGGCTTAGGCTTAGGCTTAGGCTTAGGCTTAGGCTTAGGCTTAGGCTTAGGCTTAGGCTTAGGCTTAGGCTTAGGCTTGGGCTTAGGCTTAGGCTTAGGCTTAGGCTTAGGCTTAGGCTTAGGCTTAGGCTTAGGCTTAGGCTTGGGCTTAGGCTTAGGCTTAGGCTTAGGCTTAGGCTTAGGCTTAGGCTTAGGCTTAGGCTTAGGCTTAGGCTTAGGCTTAGGCTTAGGCTTGGGCTTGGGCTTAGGCTTAGGCTTAGGCTTGGGCTTAGGCTTAGGCTTAGGCTTAGGCTTAGGCTTAGGCTTAGGCTTAGGCTTAGGCTTAGGCTTAGGCTTAGGCTTAGGCTTAGGCTTAGGCTTAGGCTTGGGCTTAGGCTTGGGCTTAGGCTTGGGCTTAGGCTTAGGCTTAGGCTTAGGCTTAGGCTTAGGCTTAGGCTTAGGCTTAGGCTTAGGCTTAGGCTTAGGCTTAGGCTTAGGCTTAGGCTTGGGCTTAGGCTTAGGCTTAGGCTTAGGCTTAGGCTTAGGCTTAGGCTTAGGCTTAGGCTTAGGCTTAGGCTTAGGCTTAGGCTTAGGCTTAGGCTTAGGCTTAGGCTTAGGCTTAGGCTTAGGCTTAGGCTTAGGCTTAGGCTTAGGCTTAGGCTTAGGCTTAGGCTTAGGCTTAGGCTTAGGCTTAGGCTTGGGCTTAGGCTTAGGCTTGGGCTTAGGCTTAGGCTTAGGCTTAGGCTTGGGCTTAGGCTTAGGCTTAGGCTTAGGCTTGGGCTTAGGCTTGAGGCTTAGGCTTAGGCTTGGGCTTGGGCTTGGGCTTAGGCTTGGGCTTAGGCTTAGGCTTAGGCTTAGGCTTAGGCTTGGGCTTAGGCTTGGGCTTAGGCTTAGGCTTAGGCTTAGGCTTGAGGCTTAGGCTTGAGGCTTAGGCTTAGGCTTAGGCTTGGGCTTGGGCTTAGGCTTAGGCTTAGGCTTAGGCTTGGGCTTAGGCTTAGGCTTGGGCTTGGGCTTGGGCTTAGGCTTAGGCTTGGGCTTAGGCTTAGGCTTAGGCTTAGGCTTAGGCTTAGGCTTAGGCTTAGGCTTAGGCTTAGGCTTAGGCTTAGGCTTAGGCTTGGGCTTAGGCTTAGGCTTAGGCTTAGGCTTAGGCTTAGGCTTGGGCTTAGGCTTAGGCTTAGGCTTAGGCTTAGGCTTAGGCTTAGGCTTAGGCTTAGGCTTAGGCTTAGGCTTAGGCTTAGGCTTAGGCTTAGGCTTAGGCTTAGGCTTAGGCTTAGGCTTAGGCTTAGGCTTGGGCTTAGGCTTGGGCTTAGGCTTAGGCTTGAGGCTTAGGCTTAGGCTTGGGCTTAGGCTTAGGCTTGGGCTTAGGCTTAGGCTTAGGCTTAGGCTTAGGCTTAGGCTTAGGCTTAGGCTTAGGCTTAGGCTTAGGCTTGAGGCTTAGGCTTAGGCTTAGGCTTGGGCTTAGGCTTAGGCTTAGGCTTAGGCTTAGGCTTAGGCTTAGGCTTAGGCTTAGGCTTAGGCTTAGGCTTAGGCTTAGGCTTGAGGCTTAGGCTTAGGCTTAGGCTTAGGCTTAGGCTTAGGCTTAGGCTTAGGCTTGAGGCTTGGGCTTAGGCTTAGGCTTAGGCTTAGGCTTAGGCTTGGGCTTAGGCTTAGGCTTAGGCTTAGGCTTGGGCTTAGGCTTAGGCTTAGGCTTAGGCTTAGGCTTAGGCTTAGGCTTAGGCTTGGGCTTGGGCTTGGGCTTAGGCTTAGGCTTAGGCTTAGGCTTAGGCTTAGGCTTAGGCTTGGGCTTGGGCTTAGGCTTGGGCTTAGGCTTAGGCTTAGGCTTAGGCTTAGGCTTAGGCTTGGGCTTAGGCTTGGGCTTAGGCTTAGGCTTAGGCTTGGGCTTAGGCTTGGGCTTAGGCTTAGGCTTAGGCTTAGGCTTGGGCTTAGGCTTAGGCTTGGGCTTAGGCTTAGGCTTGGGCTTAGGCTTAGGCTTAGGCTTGGGCTTAGGCTTGGGCTTAGGCTTAGGCTTAGGCTTAGGCTTAGGCTTAGGCTTAGGCTTAGGCTTAGGCTTAGGCTTAGGCTTAGGCTTAGGCTTAGGCTTAGGCTTAGGCTTAGGCTTGGGCTTAGGCTTAGGCTTAGGCTTAGGCTTAGGCTTAGGCTTAGGCTTAGGCTTAGGCTTAGGCTTAGGCTTAGGCTTAGGCTTAGGCTTAGGCTTAGGCTTAGGC
>JAPYMA010001707.1:0-10537 GCA_035041965.1 Anisakis pegreffii | reverse complement strand
GCTTCAAGAATCAATAATAAATAAACCTGAGTTGTAACAGTTAATTTACTTGAACAATTGTACCTTCATATATAGAAATATCACGCGTAATGCTGCACCAATTTCTCGGCATTCGCCTTCTGCAAAGTATGTTATTTATTGTTATTTATTGTTATTTAATGTTATTTTATGTTATTTATAGTTATTTATTGTTGTATAATGTTATTTTATGTTATTTATTGTTATTTAATGTTATTTATTGTTATTTATTGTTATTTAATGTTATTTATTGTTATTTGATGTTATTTATTGTTATTTAATGTTATTTAATGTTATTTATTGTTATTTATTGTTATTTAATGTTATTTATTGTTATTTAATGTTATTTATTGTTATTTATTGTTATTTATTGTTATTTATTGTTATTTAATGTTATTTAATGTTATTTATTGTTATTTAATGTTATTTATTGTTATTTAATGTTATTTATTGTTATTTATTGTTATTTATTGTTATTTAATGTTATTTAATGTTATTTATTGTTATTTATTGTTATTTAATGTTATTTATTGTTATTTAATGTTATTTATTGTTATTTATTGTTATTTAATGTTATTTATTGTTATTTAATGTTATTTAATGTTATTTATTGTTATTTAATGCCCGTCTATCTTCCTTCGAACAAATACAACAACAAAAACTTGTTCTACAATTCAATTTTTCATCGCAGTAGCTTTTTTGAGTACTTTTTCTGTTTTTATCATCATGGTATGTGAAATACTGATTGACTAAATAATCAATGCAACAATGCAACCAATCCAGTTTTCTGTGTTATTTTTTAGGGTAACTAACCAACCAACTGTCAACCTAGGTGAAGTGAGTGACTCAAAAAAAAACGATTCAACTGGAAACGTGAATCGTTGAGGTGGCATACCACCTCCTACCTCATAACCGCTTATGCAAAAATAACAAAACGACTCTTGTTTACATAGTGATCTTTTTTTTTAGCAACGCTCTTTCAAATATTATATAAACGAACAACAAAAAACAAAATAAAACCAAAAAACGACAAAATTGCACTGCACCTCTCCTGTTAACTAACCAATACGTCAATCCTCGCAATCAATCCGAAAATGAATGGTGAAATTGTCGAACAAAAAGACTGCAATCTTCTTAGAACTGGACAAATGAGAAGTAAGAAAAACATAGACGGGACAAAACGACGAACGAAATTTCAAATTGGAATCAATCGAAAATTGAGAAATGAAATTGATAATGAAATATCAAACGATTAAGAGCGTTGTTGTTTGAAGAATTGAAAAGCGATTAATTGTAGAGTGTGCAGTGCTGACTAACAGCAGTAATAATGATAGCACGTAGATGAATAGCAGTTTTGAAAGATGGTTGAGTGCATATTATAGCAGTATAGACAGATTTAAAAACGAACAAATGATGGTGCTAATGCGGCCGCAATATTACCCACACATTTTTCAATTTAAACATTCCTACTTACTGAACCAAAACCAGCCGAACAACCCCCTCCGTTCCAATAAAAATTACCGCCCGACAAATATATGAAATGAATACTCTCACTATTTCACTCATCACAAAACGAGTCGCCGTTTGAAAATAAACTTTCAATAAACTGAACAAACTTTCAGTTACATCCTATTCGCTCTGCCATTTTACTCCTTTTGGCTGTTGACATAGCGCGTACGCACTTCGCCATATGCGCGTATCAGCGAAAGGAGGGCGGAGTCACGACTGCATCGCGCGAGGTGAGATAAGGAGAGAACGATTATTAGAGCAGATGAGAGACCAGAACCACCTTAAGAGAAATACCGCGCGGAAGTGAGGCAAACAGAGAACACTGAGTAGAGCAGATGATATACTTGAACGACATTGTAAGACTTACTTATTCAGAGACGAAAACAAAAAAATGTGAAAGCAATGAAACAAACTTGTGTAAAATCATGTCTAAGCATAATGATATCAATGATACTAATACCACAATAATAATAATAATAACAATCACAACACAAAAATAATAACGAAAACAATGACAATAAGGAAGGACCAAGTAACAGCGATAATTATGAGGTCGTTCGATCGTTTGTTCTGATCCGAGCTTCTTTTCTGCTGTGAAAGCCCGAGTTGGCCACATCCGCTAGGAGGCACGGTACTCTATCGACGCACGCATAAGGAGGACAGACAAACGTAGCAAAAATGAAAGTCATATTTACGTAGTACCAATTTCAGGTTAAAGGAACTAGATTTGAGCAAAGTGATTATGCACATGTTGTAGAGCTTGAAAAGTTGCACCAGATAAGCTATTTTAAATTGCAGAAAGTGTGTGCACTTTCGTGTGTTATGGGGTTATAAAAATCAAAAAGTTGCAGCTGAAAAAAAACGGTACTATGAAAAAAAAAAGAGCTAAAAATATATCTCAATAATGATCACTACCAGATCACTTTAGTTAATGCAGCAGATCGTTGCATTTGGAACACCGCGACAACTGCTTCACAAGTACCATTCAAAAAATTGACACATCCAAACATTGTTTTACCACCCATCATTAATCAGTCAATCAACGGAACATATCGTCACCGAATAACAATAGATAATTAAATAATAGTTAGCTTAGTTTACTAATAGTTAGAATAATAGATATTAGTAAACTAGACTAACTACTATCTAATAATGTAGCTTTTCAAGCTTTACAAAATGCGCATAGTCACTCTACTCAAATCTCGTTCCTTCACCCTGAAATTCGGTACTACATAAATGTTTTTCATTTTTGCCCAACATTTTCTACTTTGAGACCGCTCAGGTTTTTTTTAATGATAGACATTTCTCAAAAGTAACTTAATATGATAGAGAAATTTATTCCTTCAATCACACGTTGAACAGCAATTGCGCATGTTTTTCGCTGACTCCACTCCTGTGCTCAGACGCGATTTTATGGCGAAATGCGACGACACCATTGGCATCTGCCTCCAGAAGATGAGCAAAGACAGAGAAAGTAAGAATTGGGGAAATAAGATAAGACTGCTGCTTGGGTGGTCGGCGGTCCTTCTTTGAAACACAAAAATACGAAGAAAAAAGGTCATAACGCGTGAGTGGTGCTGATGATGCCGTCGGCAAATATCATCATCATTCCCATGAACATAGGAGCAGCAGCAAGTGGATCGACCACAATCTACCTATCTATCATAACAGCAAATAAAACCATTTTATTACGTACCAACCATATCAAACCAAAAACTGTGCCTTGAAGCAACAAAAATGAAACCAGAGACAACTGAATAAGTCGTTCTTAACTAGATCAACTAATTAAAAACTGAAACTAAGCAATCAGTTGCAAACAAATCAGTAGCACTTTGTCAGTAAAATCGAAAGGAATACTCATTAGGCGTATGATATGATGACTACTATGAAAACGTATGACTATCCACATTCACAACATCCTTCAATCAATCGACACACGAAACTGTTGGCCATTTAAAATGTGAACAAACTGAACTGTTGCTGTTTCATTTTAATTTTGAAGAACAGTAAAGAAAACGTACCTGATCCGAGAAATGTACCAGTGACTCAATTATAATTTTCAAAAAAACTTCTTGAGTACGACTACCCATCAAACCAGCATTCGCGAATTCAGAATATATCGCCGGCATTTGCTCTAGAAGAATGCAACGTAGTTGTGAATCTGAAAAAAAGGATCAATCAATTGATCATTCCTATTTCAAGACGTTTTTCAGGTGATACTACGGTCAATTTTATTGGGCGTTGGCTAATTGATGGAAGCAACCATTCTGCTATGAGCAAATAAATGAATTACTACTACGGAGAATGTATCTGCCTGCAAATAATAACTTGACAAATACTTCAATCACCGATTCAGAATAATCAAACAACCTTCATCAGTTTCAAAAATACTTTCCACCATACCACCAAATCGCTCGAGACGATACTGATCCGCATCAATATCCAATGTACGCATCGTCTCCGCAACACTCTTCACTGCCAACTGTCTGTAACCATGCTTATGGAAACAATCACATAATATTTGCTTTTCATAACCACAAAGATGCTCTTCAATTTCAAAGTTTGAAATTTCTTCTGACTCATCTTTAGACTGCAATCAGTCAGATTCAGCATTATGCAAAACATAATACTAGTGCCAGATGATAAGTTAATGATAAGTTCATTTTCGGTACTATATAAGTTTGTCTACAATTACTAACAGTTTCGTTTCAGTGGTCACCATTATATTATAAACGAACAAGGTTAAACGCCATAAAAGAACAACGAAGATAAAAGATCACAACAGACGATAAATTAAATAAGACCATTTCAAAATTGTTCACATGGATAATATAATATTAAGATAGATCGACAACCGAGTGTGACGAAAGAAAGGAAGTATATTAACTCACAAGCAACCACGCGCATTCCTTTGTACTTAATTACTATTGCGTACCTACCTATATGCATGATAAACAGATTCAGGATGAATAAATTCATTTTTGGCGTCATGTTACTGCTACTGTCTATGCTCTACGTCCTTCAAGAATTACTTTCATCATTGATACAGGACAAACCATGCAATATTTTGCAAAATGTATTATTGTAATAACCATAAACAAATAATCAAACTTATGCGAACTATAAGAAACATACCTGTCCTCGATGTTTGAACTTGTTGCAAAATGCATGAAACGTTCGAAATGTGATGACTGAACTGCCATTGCATCACTGTCTGAACAGAAGGTTGAATTACATTTCGAACGACAACCCATTTGGCACTTCCGGATCGAACAGTACCAAAACTTTCGTTTCGTAATCTAACGGTATCTTCGCAATCAATTTATGATAAATAAATAAGCAACTGTATTACGTTATCTGTCGAAAATGGCAAGCTAGCAACAATCGATAACAAATATTGAGAATATGTAATAAACCTGTTCTGCTACCATCAACTTTGAAGTTTCTCATATACGGGCCATCACTTCTGGTTCCTGAAAGGATCAAAAATAAGTGATCCAAAAAGAACAGATGGATGAATTCGTTCCATTCATGGTTAGCAAATGAAGCATTTATCAAACTGTTTTGTAATGTTGAACTAAAAAATGAACCGCAGACTTAAAAACTCCACAAAAAGTAACCTGATTGCAATAATCGACCCTGATTGATAAATGCCATCAATGAAAGACCACAAAAATACGCCGTGAAATCGAACTAGGAAGGTATTCTATTTGCACTTTGAATTATTTCCACTATTCGCATAAACATGCGACCTGGTGAAAAAGAATTTTCATACATTTCGTACTTGGTTAAATTATTTGAAATGCTTCCGAGTTATTTCATCATAAATAACAACGACAGCAATATTTATAGTGAGAGTGACAGGTACAATAAATGAAAAAACAACAGTAATTACATGTCAAGGTAAAGCGATGAGCATCATGACAAAAAACTGGTATTTCATTGAGCGATTCAGTTTGAAGTTGGCACAATAGCTGCTGATGACTAAAACAAAAGTAACGTAAGCAAAAAAGACGAACTAACGAATAGAATGAGATGAACCGTCATAAGTTCACCTTGAATCTGTTCACGAAATGAAAAAGACCTCCTTTAATCACCCCGGAAAACTCACATAGCCTTGCATTCGTCAAAGAAAAACCCGCTATCATATTACACCTCCCCGTTTCAAGCATGTTTTTCTTTGACGTCCATCCCGAAACAGAACCCTCCTCAACGTAAATGAATATTCCGCGTGATACTCGTTTGTCGCGTGCGAATCTAGTAAACCGAAATGTTCGCGTTAAAGAAGCCAAAAAGCACTTTGATACGCGCACGCGCCTGACTCGATGAGAGAACGAGAGGAAAATGATTTGTAGATGAGTATAGAATGAAAATGCTGGAAAATGAGATGAAACAAGTGCCATAGTGGAGTCTTTCGAGTAACCGGTCAGGCAAACGACTAGAATCCCTGCAAAATGGCGCATTGTCACTTCAAAAATTCGAGTACTTTTCGACGAACTCGAGACGTCGTTACCCACCACCACAAACTAGGTGCGTGCGTCCCAAGTGGGCAAAGTGCCGAAGCAGAACTTTGTACAGACAATGCCAAATAATCCACTGCTAAGAGAATTCAATTGCCCACCAGTTAAGAGCTTTCCAGCAAAAGTGCTCGTGTAGTTTTCGAACGTCTAACTTGAAATTGATGGTTGTTATTGTGAGACATAGTGATGTTACGAGCGAGTGAAGCGGAAAAAGTGCCGCAAACATTAACAGTGTTGCTGAGAAAAGATACCCTGCTAGGCATTCTGTGGATCTGTTGTTGAGCGTTGTCAACTTTTTTCATGATTTTTTTTTCGGTACGTCGTTTTAGGCTGCGGAAAGCGTCATCATATGAACGTGGTTGAAAATGCTCGAAGTTCACAAAAGACATGGAAATGTTAACTTTTGGGCTGTTGTCGTAGAAATGCAGCCATTTATTTGAAACTAGCAGCAAACGCCAGCAGCAGCAGTATTGCGATTGGGATCATTCCAACTGAAATACTTTCACTTTTATCGTTCACTGGCTTAGAATGTCATTCAAAATCGGTGTCATTCCGATCAACGAACTTCCGAATTCTAGTCAAGCAGTTATTGAACCCGTCAAAATAGTATTTCATCGGTCGGATTGCAACCGACATAAAATTTCGTTCAGTGGCCATCACTAGTGTGTATAATATCAATTGACGATAATGCTAAGAACGTGAAGGAACAATAAACATATGAAACTGATAAGTTGTACTCGCGTTTTGACACGATGAAAATTTTCGTGATCTTAAGGCCGATCGATTCACTGAGATCTGTTCACTTTTGATCAGATTCACGAGACTATGATAACCTGAAATCAAACGTATTGGATAATGAAATGAAATTTTCTATTTGATGAAACATTATTACCACACGAAACAGGATCAGGAAATGAAGTGAATCCTCATTTCGTAAACGTGAGATCCAATGGCATCCCGCCATTGGATGGAATGGAGTAAAAAAACCATAAAAGACAGCCAAAAATCAATCCTAGACTGAATCCTACCCTCTCATATCCCTACCACACTAGCCTAGAACTGACTCAGCCCCCCACCCCAACCCCTTCCTCGCCCCACCCCACCCCATCCCCCTCACTACCCACCCCAACCCTCCCCAAATTCCATGCGAACCTCAACCCCTCGATCATAATCTCATCCTAAAAATTCGGCCCATGCTTTGAAGAGATAGATAGTTAAAGGTTGATAGGTAATTAGATCCAAAATTTGGTTACATAAACAGCTATGGATAGATAAAGTTTTGGACAGATCAAATTTAGATAAAGTCCAAATTTAAATAGAGGTGACGCTGACTGGTAAGTGTGACCATTTTTCCCAAAACCTGCGCTTCAAACCTCTATATTCTAGTGATGGCATCCGATCGACGTTCGGTCGGAATTCCAAATTTTAGAATGTTAAAAAATCGAAAACCCGCAAAATTCAATGATTCTCGAAAATTAAAAAAAAGTAAAGTTGGCAAACAGTTTAACATCAGCGAAGTAAGTGATCAAACAAAAGACAACAGATGTTGTGATACTTGAAAGATAGAGACTGGAGATATCCATGATGAAAAACGAAGTGAATTTAAGTTATCAACAATTCCTAAGGTTTAGACATGAATATAAAACATTGCATGCATGAGGAAATGAGTAGAAAAGACATCAATATAAATTAAAAATTTCAATTTTGCATGATTTTCTATTTTATTCTGTTTTATTTTTAAAAAATTTTTATTTTGTTTTATGTTTGAATTGAATTTTTTATTTTACATTTTTTAATTTCGTTTTTTTTTCATTTTTAAATACTTTTTGTTTTTATTTGCTTCCTTTTATATTGTTTTGTTTTTATTTTTCAAATTTTCTTTGATTTTATTTTTGCTTCATTGTCGTTGCTTCGCTTCCGCTGAATGGCTGGCTGACTTGTGACTGGGGTTGATTGCTGATGTTCTGACCTAGTCTTTCCAGTTTCTCGGTTCGTCATGACATGAGAGTAGTCTTCGAAAATCCTCAAGATTGAATCTCTTGATGAATAATACAGAATAAAATAAGGTTCGCAGAGGGTTTTGGTGAATTGAAGCCGGTTTCGAGTCATTTTTATGCCGAACTAATAAATCATGAAGTGAATATTTTACCCAAACTCTCCATCCAATGAAGTGCCCATGGAGTCATTTTATGCGTTTTCGTAACCCAACGTACTTGCAAAGCCTGATCCATGTACTTATCCAGTAGAATACCTGAGCCCGTTTTGATGCCACAGAAATAGTGGTTGGTCTCACTTGACTGAAGACAAACCATTAATAGTACAGACCCTCCAGTATCGGCGCTGAGAAGCTGGCATAACCGGCATATGAACCCTTTTCAACAGAATACCCAAAAATTCTTGAATCAATGTTATGGAATTTTAAAGAGCACATTCCATCCATACATTTCCATCATGGTGGATCACGCATTCAAACCGGACTGTGGGAGGATGAATGGGCTGTTGTCTCTCTGCCCAGCCACTAGATTTTAAAGATTGTCGTTACAAAATTTCTGAATATTCAGTCGAAATCTCCAAAATACGGTTGATTAGTGTGTTGAGAGAAGTGCCGAGCTGTTGTGTTGAATTGTTGATGTTCGATGTGATATATTATGGCGATAACGGTAACGTAATTAGGGATGCAAGCAAACTGATTGCAATTACTCGATTTGTTTGCATTCAATTAAAACAACCACGGAACATATTAACGAAATATGATCGTTCGCTACATTGTTCTTGATGCTCGAAAAGAGTTTTCCGTTCTTCTCAAAGTTCATTTGAGGAGAACGGAGGCTGAAATTTTCCATTATGCTAATAAACCTAAAACTTAAAAAAATGCAACCTTCATTTCGTTCCCAATTTCTCACTTCCCAGTAGATCTTAAATCAAGGATAAGAAGACATTACTATCGATTTTTTCATATTCAAAAATTTTCGTTCATTTTCTCATGATGATGGTCCACACTATTTGGGCGGTTATAAAATTCCAGCATTACAACAAGTTATAATAATAATAACATAAGTAGAATATAATAATAATAACAGAAATAGCACAAGTCAAATTCATTATATAAAAGACGTTTTCCAATAACATCTGTGGCTATGACATTCCATTCTTACTCCTGTAGTTCATGTGCTCGCTTCACTAAATTTTTAATCAATTTCTAAAAAGTACGCATTTTTAAACTTATCTGGATTTATTTATTTTTAGTTCGATTTGAATTATTATCTCAGTGAGGTGTGCTCTATTGCTAAAATTTTAAAACATGCAGGAATATAACCGTTTATTTATTGCTGGATGAAATTTTGGGGCTGATTGATCATTTGCTGAACTGATTGTTGGAGTGTTGTTGAACTGATTAAATTTGGTGTCGCTGTCGCCCTTCTCACATGTTCCCCTCAGTCGAAGTGGAGCTGGTATTCGGCCCCGATCCGTGCCATTAGATCGGGGTTGTCCGCCTTGAATCGCTTGAGGAAAGAGCAACATTCGTCGGCCCTCCTCGCCGCCTCAGATGTGAGGTGCCTATTACGGAGATTCGGCACCATCTCCTCATCTGCGCCTTACTCTGGAACCGCGAAGTGTGAGTTGTCGCGGCCCAGGATCTCGAAGCGCGAGGCGGTTTTTCGTGCCTCCATCATCTTCTTGGAAGCACCAGTGAACCTCTCGGTTCGATGAGAGTCCGTAATCACTTTGATACCTTCCTCCGAGAGGTATCGCAATCACGTGACCGCACCACGTGCAGAGGGCTGAAATTCATTTCAGTTTTGGTTTTATATTTTTTCCATTATCACTGAACATGAAAAAATCCTGTCAACATCAGATTTCTGAAAACATGAACAATTTTATGAGAGTCAATCACTCAATTAATGACTTAAAACATTAACAATTTTAGGAACACTAAAAACTCATCGTTGACATCCTCTATTTAAGCATGCAAAAGTAGATATTGAATTAATTTTGAAACATCGTCAAATTTAAATGAAAACAGGTGAAGTGATAACGTACTTTCTTTTTGATGACATGCAGTGAATTTTGCAGGCCCTCAACGGTTTTGAATGGAGTTGAGGAACTGTTGCAGCCGGGCAAGCGGCACCCTGAAACATCAACTGTAATTAAATATAACTAGTAAATTTGGTATCATTTGGGAATGTGAAGGGAAACGATTGAATATGTGCCTATAAAATGAATAAGCGAACAATTAATGCTAGTGAATTACGTCTAAATCTTACAATAAAGGTGCAAGAATATTGTATCAGAATTTTGCTTTCCTCATTGTGATGGTTTTCATGAAAATGTGACGAAGATCAATGATAATAAATGTATAATTGTTTTTCAAACTGCTTACAATGATAATAATAAAATTAATAATAAAGTAATAATAATAATAATAATAATATAAATGATAATAATAATACATTCCATCCATACAATAAACATTACGAAATGCTAACAAA
>JAPYMA010001706.1:0-70938 GCA_035041965.1 Anisakis pegreffii | reverse complement strand
ATATGAATCAATAATAGATAACACCATCTTAGCTCTACTTAAAACTATAATCAAATTTAAAACCCTTGTAAATAAAAAAATTAAATAAGATAAAAACTCTTCTTCGAAAGAGAAAATACTCAAAAAATTTATACTATTATCTCAAAGTCATTACAGAATAAAAATTTTTGGTTTTGAAGACCAACAGTTTAAACTTAACTTAAATCTGTAAAATAGGCACTGGTCACTACCGTAAAATTTCATATTACCAACCATAACAATCATCCCTAAAACACTGGAAATCACACTAAAACACATAAAATAAAAAAATATCATTTCATTTAATTATGTGAAATTATGTAGAATGTATATTATAAGAAAAGAGAAATGTCTATTATAAAGAAAGAGCAATATCTGTTAAAAAAACTGTAGCGGTCTCAAAGTTGAAAATACTGGGCAAAAATAGAAGACACATTTATGTAGTACCAAATGTAACGATTGCGAGGTTTCCACAAATCGATATACAGGAAAGGACCGTTTTGAGGGATGATTCGTTGCGGACTGATTGAAGAAGCCAAGAGACTAGGCACACTTTGTAGAGCTCAAAAAGCTCTACGAAATGAGCTGGTTTCAAATATAGAAATACTGACCACTTACGGATGTTATGAGGGTTTGAAAGTTTTACCCTACCAATTTAGTTAATGCAGCAGATCACTGCATTTGAAACACCGCGACAACTGCTTCACAAGTACCATTCAGAAATTGACACATCCAAACATTGTTCCACCATCCAAATTAGTCAACTAATTAACGAAACATAACCTCACCGAATAATAACAGATAATTATATAATAGTTAGTTTACTTTACTACTATCTATTATTCTAACTTCAGTAAACTAAACTAACTATTACCTAATTATCTGTTATTATTCGGTGAGGTTACTTGATTAATTGATTAATGGTGGATGTGGGAGTAGCTAGAAACTGAACAATACGCGACAGTAGCCCAAAACCTGCGTGCTTGCCAAATCAATGATCCAAGTTAGAATTTCATAAAGACAGTTAATTCCTAACGCTATTATCGTTACATGAATTAGATCATAGATACAGCCAAATCATAGCCTAGCTCATTGTGTGTTATTTCAAATTCATTATCAATACGAATACCAGTCAGACCTTTTTTCACAGCACGCAGCTGCCTAAAAAGTACGACTCATGTACGATGAATGTAAGAAGTACATTTGGTGGACTGAAAGTATAAAGATATGGCAGCGGTAGCTTACCTGGATAGAACTGAATGATAGGATTCAGCTGCGTCGGTGGTGCGATTCTTAAGTTTGCAGCAGTTTTTGTAGAGAATAAAATTCTCTATCATTAGAACTATTTTGTTTTATAAACTATCCATTGTAAAAAAACTTGAGCGATCTGAAAGTTGAAAATATTGGGCAAAAGTGAAAGTCACATTTATGTAGTACCCAATTTCGGGTTGAAGGAAAGAGATTCACCCGGAGAGGATATACACATCTTGTGGAGCTTGAAAAGTTGTATCAGATGAGCTTTTTTATTTGAAAGAAACGTAGGCACTCTTCGGGGGTTTGGGGGTCTGAAAGTGGGAAATTTGCATTTGAATACAATTTTCTACTTTCAGACCTCCCAAATCCCCAAAAAGTGCCTACGTTTTTCCAAATAAAGAAGTTCATCTGATACAACTTTTTAAGCTCTACAAGATGTGTATATCCTCTCCGGCTGAATCTCTTTCCTTCAACCTGAAATTGGGTACTTTCTGCATTCAAATGCAAATTTTCCACTTTCAGACCCCCCAAACCCCCAAAAAGTGCCCACGTTTTCTCCAAATAAAAAAGCTCATCTGATACAACTTTTCAAGCTCTACAAGATGTGTATATCCTCTCCGGCTGAATCTCTTTCCTTTAACCTGAAATTGGGTACTTTCTGCATTCAAATGCAAATTTTCCACTTTCAGACCGCTCAAGTTTTTTTATAACGGATGGTTGTTAAAAAATAAAACGTTTATATGATAGAGAATTTTATTTTCTACAAAATGGTTACAATTTGTTCAGTCAAAATGCAATGAATCACCCCTTAAAGCGGTCCTTTTCCGATATACCATCGGTATAAATTTTGCTCATTGCGGCGCTCAGTCACACGTTGACCTGCGATTGCGCATGCTCTTCGCTGACTCCGCCCCTGCGCTCAGACGCGTTTTTATGGCGAAGTGCGACGACGCCGAATGAAAAATGCGAAAAGTGAGGGGTGGGCAAAATATTTCTACGATACGTTCCCATTATCGATTTTGCGCTCAGACTCGGTCAGCACTCAGTCATCTTGGATTTTAACTTCAGGTTAAGTTCGGGACCCATTAATCAATATTTCTAACAGTTACAATGTCGATTTGGTGGATTTTCGGCAGAGTTATAGACAAAGAACTGTCACAATTTTGCACCCAATTTGAAAGTGCGCTCAAACGTTCTCACAACGAAGGGAAACCCGCGAAATTAAATGTTAGCATTCAACTTGTTCTTTGCAAATCCCTATATCAGCATCGTTAAAGTCATGATATTCGGGATATTTGTGATTGTTGAGATTGACGTTTGCAGTCGATGCCCGCAGACAGCGAATTAATTCTGGCCTTTATGGCTCATACCTGACATTAAATCCAAATCTCTTCACCCGTGAGAGGTATAAGGATTCCGCCTTCCAGCTTCGCGGATTTTCAGGCGATAAACCATTGATATATTTTTTAATTAGGTATCTTTAATTATGACGAGTGGATAAGTTATACTTGTATTTTTCACGCCAATTGTTGTTCGGTTGTCAGGAATTACTTTCATTGTTAATCATGTTTGAACTCTCGGTTTGATGTCTGTTCAATGAATATTTTCTATGAATCGCGATATAATACAAAAAATTGTATCGTAAATTGTATTTGATAAAAATTTAAAATTGTATTGTGATGGTTATTATGTAATTTGCTATATTAGAAGGTAATGTTCAATAGTAATTGTGTGTACGTATATTATGAAAGGTTTTTAATAAATAAAACTGAACAGTAAGAACTTGTGTTGTGTTCACATGGAAAGTCCCAAGATATAAAATATTTTGCCTTTGAGAGGGAGATCGCTTCTTCTTTTGTTTGACTATTCGCTCGTTAACCACTGACCAATTAACAGCGGCTAAAATGGGCACTCATGCTGTTTAGTCCCTCCACCCGCACGCACACAAACGTGCATTACCATTTGTGCTTTCAACTACACCGCCGCACGTTGTCATGCACGCTTTGGGCCACGCCCGTTATGTTACGTATTACACAACAATTCGGTGGGCGTGTCTGCACGTGCGCCCGCCCACGCGCGCTTGCCCCTGCGTGCAGATGGACGGAATAAACAGCATGAGTACCCTAAAATGCGAGTAGTCGAAGACTCGAAGAAGACCTGAAACTAATAAAAGGTCGATTCCTGAAATCAATTTCAACCTCCCGGACGGCAAAAAAATTCCGTAAACCTGAATCTGCAAATCATATTAAAGTGTGAAGCACGATGTCAACATTCAAAGTTCGACATCACTTTAATTCGTTCCAAGAGCCGACCGACGTTCAAAAAAAATTGCTCGTTTCTTTAATGGCAAAAATTTTGCGGATTCGAAAAGTTTTTGGAAAGATGCGACCGAAAAATGCCAAAAATCATTGGCGCTCTGCAGAGTTGAACCTGCGACCCTCAGTGGGATGGAACAATAGTGTGAAACAATTGCACCATTGAGAATGACTGTTCTTCTGGAAGCATTTTTTTCATCTCACGTCTCTCGAAATGCCACAAATTTTTATTTTTTGTAGTCCATTCATCAAACCGAATCGATTGGTACCGAAATTATTGATCTGTAATCTACATTTTGCAATGCCAATATCAAGAAATCACGTTTCGAACCCTGATTACCATACCATAACTTTTATCGTGTCGCTTTTCTAATTGACGGAAAAGAAGAGAACAGTTAAAACAATATAGCACAATTTAAGAAGGCAAATTAGAATAGAATAGAACAGTCCGCAAATATAGAAGGAACAGTTTGGAACAGAACAGAGCCGCTTTTAAGCCCCAAAAAACAGAATAGAATAGTTTTCAAAAACGTGGTATAGAGACATCACTAGTCATGGATAACACAACGTCCAGGACACGCTGTCTTTCAGAACACATTAATGAAAGCCGGCAATGATAAATAGATTGAGGACGGTCATTATCGAATCGTTATGATAAGCATAGATCATCGCTTGACGCTTTTTGACGTGATGCATTCAGAAGCCTATTGCGAAATTCTATTGTATTGACAGCACTGAGGTATAAAAAGTTTTGATCTCTGATCGGCCATTTGACATTGTATCATTGAAATAGTTTCATCAAAAGGAAGTTCGGATTTGGAATTTTTTTTGAGACATTCAACATATTTAATTTCAATACATTCGAATCGCTCTAATGAGAAAATCGCTTTCTAGCAATGAGATACTTGAAAAAAAAAACTGTAAAAAACTGCAGAATGAATGATATAAAGTATCCCTGCATGCATACATCGAAACGATTGACAAAACCCGAATAGAATACCGCAGAACGAGATTTCTAAGATGTGAATAACAAGTATGAGAACACCATATGGGGACAAATATGTTCTAATGCGCTGTTTGGATGCTTGATTAGGGCTGTGTTGAAACTGCTTCAATACTATGCAAGTCGTCATTATCACTGTCTAATTAAAATTTGTATCACAGCACATCAAACAAAACTGACATAAAGATATCAATATCTTCTGTCATTTTCCTTCCAAAGTAGACTACATTCGATGTGATTTTACCACGCTCACAAATGCACTTACATAAATACTCCATATCGTTAATGACATCCATCGTCACATCCTCTTCGGCTTCACCTTCAAGCAAACGACCGCATCTCATCATTTGATTTGAACAAGCAAATCTGAGAAGATCGACTGTTTGAAAAAGCTGATCCTCAAACTGACATGCTAATGAATGATCAATATAGATACAGTGTATTGAGATGAGCGATTCCAAGCAACTGAGATAACATCAGAAAATAGGCTATTCCTCAGAAATTGAGCAAAATTTTCCTACAAAATATGTACACTTCTGAAAGCAGAGATTCTGAGGATTTTGACGGTGTGCAGAAACTAATGGGTTACTGGGCAAACCTAAGAGTACCGTTACCTTGAAGATGGTCACCCGATAGCGATATAACAATACATGCATTGATCTACAGTGATACAATGTACATGAATGAGCGCCAATGAGCTAGATGAGATCGCTTTAGGAAAACAGCTATATGTCCTCAAGAAAGCAGAATTGCTCACCAAAATGAATGATATTTGGAACCTAGAGCTTCTGAGGAATCAAATGGTGTAACGAAATTGATATGTTACTGGGCAAACTTGAGAATACGGTAGGCTTGAATATGGTAGCCCCTATTGCTTTGAGAATATAGCTACATCTCTTCACGTAAGCAGAATTGCTCAGCAAAGTAATGATATTCTTAATCTAAAAGTTCTAAGGAATCGAATGGTTTAGAGAAATTCGTATTATGATAATGTCGAAATATAAGTTAGGAATTACAATGTGTGAATTGTAAGTTGTAATTGAAGGGAGTTGGAGCAAATATTGAATGGATGAAGTTCATGTTGATAAGGTATGGTTCTTTTCATAAAGCTCAATGAGCAACAAGCGCCAAGTCGCTCGTTCATATACATGCTATCACTATAGATCAACATCAACACGTTATTACGGCTATATAGAGGTTACCACATTCAAGGTAACCGTACTCTCATGTTTGCCCGTTATCATGTGAATTTCTTTGCACCATTCAACTGTTCAGAGTCTCTACATTCAGAATATATTGTATTTTGCCGAGCAATAATGATTAGTTGGGAAGATATAGCTATTTTCTCAACGCAATAGCGGTTGCCAACTTTGAGCCTACCGTACTCTCAGCTTTGACCAGTAACATATAAATTCCTGTTCACTAATCGATCCAGCAGAACCTGTTCATTCAGAAAAATATATATGTTGCTGAGCAATTCCGTTTTCTTGAGGAGATATGGCTATTTCCATAAAGCTATATCAGCAACAAGCGCAAAATCGCTCATTCATATACATTCTATCACTACAGATTAATATCAATACGTTACTATAGCTCTATAGAGGTCACCGTCTTCAAATTAACCGTGACCTAATGTTTGCCCAGTATCATGGCGATTTCTTCAGATCATCAGATTCTCTACTTTCAGAAATGTTTGTATGTTGTCGGGTGATTTTGCTTACTTGGGGAGATGTAGCTGATTTTCTGAATCAAGTAGCTGGTCGGCACTCGTATCAATGCAATGTATCACTATTGATCAATATCTGCATTTTAAACATATCATATCTCAGCTCGGGATTAGCATTTCGAGATAATGCTGTTATTGTTAATACTTATTGTAATGCTTATTAATAATAATCTTTTCATTATTTTCGAATTGCATTTGTTTTGCTGTTCTTACTATTCGTTCATATTCACATGGTACTGTGAGCATTGCTACACAGTGGCCACAGTTCTGTTTTGTTGGACTTGATTGAATTTTAAAAAAATTGTTGATGAGCGACACTGTATTTGTTTACAATAATGTTTCACTTGAAGTTTTGCGGCTTTTGGACGTAACACATTAAAGACCGCTCACAGTCGGTTGTTGAACTTGGTGACTGACAGTATTCGTCACATTATTCATAAGAACGAACGTATTCCGGGAAGCTGAAGTTCGGGATCCTTAGACTTCTGACTGATGAAGAGGTTTGGATTTAATACCAGTTATGGCTGTATTGGCTCAAATTAACCCGTTGTCTGCAGGCACCTACTGCGTCGAACAAAACGGCCGGATCTAGTAAACGTTTTGGGACAACGCAGAGGGGCGCTTCAACTTTCTCGACGATAGATTCGAAAGTGCAGATATTCATAAACTGATCGTGCAGAATCTTTGCGTGCATTGAAAGATCGAGTTTAAGTCTTAATAATTGGAAAATGTGAATTAACTTAGCGTTTCAGTTCATCTATTGGATCTGAAGAAAGTTGAAAGATAATGACTGTCTAAAAAATCTCAATTCTTCATTTTGTTGACAGTCGTCTTGAATTATCAACAATGCAAAAAGCAATCTGCTTGAAATTTTGAATATCAATGTAAATTTGAATCATTCACAAGAAACGTCTACCAAGGTAATTCAAACACTTGGTCGAATAAAAAATCTGATCAGATGAAAAGGAATAATGCTAACTTGTAGGATGGTGTTACGGCAATATCACATTGTGAAACCATCAATGTATCTGAGCTATATTCAGGCGCCGGTAATCTCCTTTAAATCACCTTAAGGCTATTACAAAAAGAGAAAGAATTCATCTCGCACGTTTATTGATAGGTATAAGGCAATAAGGAGAGATTTTATCAGAGTATGGTTGTAATTTATATTGGATCATTTCTTTTAATCGTTGCTATTCCTTTATCTTATCCTATTAGGACAACAACGGCCATCAATCATTACGATGTTCATACTACAGTTTTGTTTGTTAATTTTCACTAGGACATTTACTTTACATAATTCATTCTTTTCTTTTCACTCACAATTCGCTATTCATTTATGTTTATGTTTAATTCACGTCCATCTTTTTTGAATACCTAATTTTTAAACTAAAGTAACAGAATGATGTTATAAGTGGAGCACATTACGTTCTTGTCAGTTTCCTTAGCAGTGTGTAAAAGTGATAATGAATTTGTTGCACAAGTATTACAGCTTTTACTAAGAGGATTTGATTTGCCTTGTGAATTTTACAACATAGGATAATAGTTATGCAAAGGGTGTAGTTGATGGAAAGTGGCTAATACTTGATGAATGCTTTAACTGCATCTTTAAGACATCGCTTTCATACATTATTGGAATTTGTTGGTGATGTTTTATGAGTGATGCAATGCATTCCTAAATGTTTCATGCCTTTTGAACTAATGAGAACAGCAAACAATGTGATGTTCAATCTTATGCCTAGGTCAACCTCTACCTCAACCAATCTTCACCTCATCCCTGAGGCTGAATCTAAGCGTAATTCTCATTATGACTTACTCTCCAATCAGATGGTTGTGATTCAACATGGAATAATCAGTGTGCATGATAAAAAAGTTGTTTCATGATTATCAAGAATCTTCAGGGGATGATAGTGCTTCACGATCGGATTTCACGGTTTAGTAACGATATGTGTTTCCTGCAGTGCAAATAAACTTTTTTTCAATCGGTGATGCATATTTGTATTTGAATGGTTGGAAATTTCTTTTTCTTTTAGCTGCGTTTAACTAGCATTTCATGTATTTGGTCGTATTAATAAGGACGTTCATTCTCAAGCAGAATGACAAAAAAAAGGAAATAAAAACAAAACTTGAGCATGAAAGAATAGAAGTGAACGTTCTCTTCGAACAACTGCGTCAGCAATACTAAATGCTCTGTATGTTTGTTGATTTTTTAAAATTCTGCTATCATAGCACATTAAAAGCAGCGATGTAACTGACGAGCATAATTTTTAATAAGAGATTCATTGCGTTATTGTTTGATAATCACACAAATAAGCGCCAATGAATGAATCAAATAATTGCTTTTTATCACTAAAAATTCCAAGATTCAATACCATCTTTTCTCAATCAGGAAAATATTCATTGGGTGTAGGTTAATCGAATGGAAAATAACGTATTTTTGGAACTGAATAGCAGCAGTCATTAGAAGTTTCACGGGTAACGAATGGATTGCACTTAGAAACGATTATGGACAATATTTCAAATATGCAGACGTTTTTAGATAGCAATATTTGATCGTAACAATCAACTTTGCATGACAGAACCATATTCAATAACAACCGCGTATTTTTGCTTGCTTTGCGTAAGTGATGTATGTTGCAGTGGTAAAATTTAGCTGATCACTAAAGTTGCGCGTATAAACCGAACGATTTTATTCATTTTTGTTCAATAAATTATTATTCGAGTGAGTGTTAACGATGCAATTATGTAAGTGTACAATCATTTATTCATTTTCATTACCTGTTGATTCGCAGAGGTGAAAGAAGGAAATGTGCAGTCATCTCAACATGACATCATGCATTGAGTATTTGTGAATCTGTTTGATTGATCATTCGAGTACATCGGCCCAAGTTTTTGAAGGTGAAGGAACTGGATCTATTTTCGATTCAATAAGCAAGCTGGTTTTGTAATACAGAACCGAACATACATACAATTGTTGCTGTACGCATTGAAAAAAAAGTTCTTTATTTGAAACGTCGATGAAGTTGTCATGATGGAAAGAAGAAGTGATTGATTTAAATAAGAAAGAAAGTACGAAACAGCAAGTTGGCCGCTGACCTAAAATATCCTTTTTCTCACCATAATCATTTACGGCAATGCTAGCACATTATTCTTTCATCGTTGAGCATTTGTATCATCGCGATGGATGTGTTATTTTTTGTGCTGCTTTAACGAATCGTTGCAATGTGTTCACTGTGTGAAAGTTTATTTCGACACAAAAAGTGCACAGAATAATTCATCAAAAACTTGCTTCACTACTGAGAAATTCAAGTACTTTTACGTTTGCGCGTTGCATCCTATAAATTTCTTTTACCACACCAGTGTGGGAACTGATCTTCTTTTACGCACTTATTTCTAATCAGTTTCAGAGCAATTCTCATTGGCATCGTTTTGAAGTGTCACCACTTATTGAAATATTGAAAATGCTTTCATTTGTTTATTTCATTCACTGCATACAGAGAAGAAAGAATAACAAATCTACCGGATATAGTTGATAATGTTCTTTGAAAATACTGCACTTCAAAAGGGGTATTATTTAGCAAAAGGAACGCCATTGTCTGATTCCATTTACGAATAAACAATTAATTAGAAGATGCAACCTCACTGAGAATGGCTGCCTGCGGGAATATTTCCGAGTATCAATCACTTTGTCTAAACATTCAGTGTTGCTCATTTCTTTGATATACCGCATTGTGGAATGATATCTTGAAATATATACATATGCCATTATTTGATAGCATTTTTGTAAACAAACAAACATAGAGACAAATTTTTATCGACATCTTAGCAATGCTTCAGTCAAGAGGACACTGCCATAGTCACACAATTAAATCTAATTAATGCCATATTCTCATCTAATAGACCTGATTACTACTTTACTCTCTTGCATAATGTAACCATAACTAATTTAGAATCTTGCAATATTGTACGGACTGTAGAACGTAGATGTCTTTCAGTGCAATTCTTTCTTGGAAATTGTCCGTCGATTGCTTTGTAAATATGCATCGTGCAGTTCCATGATAAATCCTTTTGGGATTAATAGTGAAACAGAAGCTGATATTTGCGCTCTTTTTAATACAAAAATTACTTCAGTTCACAAATAGCAGTGTTGGGAATAATAAAATTTTCATCAAAATACGCGCAAGCACGATTTTTCTTTTCTAATTTTCTCTCGCAATCTCAAATCGTCCTAGCATAATACGAGTGATGCTTCAATTCGTTCGATATCACTGCAGCCATCTGCATATTTTACTTTAACATATTGATGATTTCTTGTGGTTGCCTCTATCCTCTCTTTTGTGTTATTCCCAGTGCCAGCATCTGCTTGCCAACGTTTCCATTTTGTTTTTACACAAATGTCCACAACATTCATCACTATCACTTTAAATTCTGTGAATTTCCCACTTCAAAGAAATTCATAATTTTCGTAACGATGATATATATCAACGTGTTTTGTAGGCAGTCATAATCGAGGCTATGATAACGGTCGAAACGTAAAGTTCAAAGCTTTTGTTACGACAAGATTAACTATAAGCATATTTTTACAAAAAAAATTGACTTTTCGACAATTCAAACGAACAACCCGACAAAAATTTCAAAGATACATTCGATGGACATCAACAAGTACTGAGCAAACATTAGTCAGTGATGAAATGGAGCGCATTCCTACGGGAATATTTTGAGAATGTGGACAAGAAAACACTTAGCAATCTTTCACTTTGAATGACACATTCATGAAGCGTAATTTCGAAGGCTTGATATGTGAGTTGCGTTCCGCCACTGATCACAGTACATCCTGTTGAAGCATTTCATAATGATTTTAAAATTTTCGCAGGAAAATGATCTTTACCGATGAACGACGACTGCACATCAAAATCCTAAACCTCAAAGTCTATCTGTATTTTTAAGTAATACTTTTCTCGCATTTGAATATAATTTATGAAGCATTTATGAATTCATCAACTCATAATTCCTTCATCCCACACGAAGGAATCATGAGTTAAGAGAGTGGGTTTTACTGGCATTTGATTGGTCTTCATCAATGAAGGCATCATGTTCTCATGTCATCAAAACTGAATGTTAATAATTATGATGAAGGTATCGACCACATCAGGTATTATTTCACCTAAATTTCAACGTTTACCAACTGCACTGACTGCTCCACTTTATCACGTCAATTTTATCGCAATTTGTCACTGAATGATGGTTGATTGATGAGGTTTTCTGGTAGTTCCATCCGTACTCAATGAACTGAAAATGTTAACAAAATGAATTGTGCGGCAAATCTGCGCGATGTAGTTTTGAACTGAAAAGTAAAGTGAAGTAAGTTTTAAAAATGGCGCGTTGAAATTGTTTGACATTGAAGAAAAAGGTGTTTGATTCGATGAACCGAGACGAGTAAGTGGCGTGTATTGGTCAGGTTGAAATGTTGTAGTCTGAGTAGATGAAGCGAGATGAGCTGAGGAGACGAGGTCAATTATCGCTCAGGCGCTCAGCGCAAAACAATGTAAGATGAAAACAACTTCATATCACAATGGTTCTTAAGCATACATCAGTGAGCAATATTTCCATGTTTAAACTTCGAAATCGTTTATATGCAACACAATCGTATCTGAATCAGGTTTGAAAATTATAGTAGAAAATGAATGTTAGTTTCATTAACCAGGTCAATTTCAGAGTAGAGGTCAAAAAAGGAATTTAAAAATTCGTAATACGCCATACTTCCATTTACTCATCATTTCGTAAATTATGGCATTGCAATTATTTTTCGTCTCGCAGAGGTAAAACGAAATCAAGACTACCAGCTGATCTTTTGTGGGACTAGAGTTGGGATTAATCGGATGGATGAATTTTTATTAGTGCAAAAGCTGTCGATGAAGCTTACACACTTCGCTACAGATGCAGTCGTTATCGACAGCTGTATTATGACGTCTTCGATTAATACCTGTTTCATTTTTTGAGATTATTTTCATTGGTTCTAGCATACAAAGTGGGTCTATTACTCTTCCATTTTACTTGCATCAAATATTGCAACAAAATGCGGGGGAAGAGGATTAGAAAATGATAGACGTGATGAATTGGGAGCAAAGTTGAAAAAGTGTTGACGAATTACCACATTCATATTTGTTTGAAATTAATTCAACTAAATTCTTCGCCAACATAAATCTCCTCATTAGTCTGTTCACGTCTCTTTTTATCTCACCACAATCTTCACACTTTTTTTGCCCATCCCATTCCTCCCACCTATTTTCATCCCTTTTTATCTTCCTCTTATTCGATCAAATTCAATCGCTCCAATGTGATGGATGGCCTTCACCTTTACGATCACAATGCTTATCTTCGTCAATCAATTCGATTGATTCATTTAATTCGATTGACAGCCAATTTCATTTTAATTATTATATTAGAAAATAAACTCAGTTATTGCGCTCAATTACTCATTCAACTTATCATTTTTTTCACTTCAATTGGAAATTGCAGTGAATTTCATTACTACGGTGATATTCATATCTGATTTGTTTAGAATGAAAACGATTGTTCAAAGTTGGTATGATTCTAATGGACGATTTAAATAGTGAATGTGGATTTTGAGATTGATGCTAAGCGGTGATCTATTTTTAGTGATCTCTTTTAGGTAATGTATTTTCTCAATGATAGACCAAAAAAGTGGAATCCGAAACTGTAGGTTCAGTTGAAACTAATCTGAAACTGATGATTTTTTTAGCTGATCTGAGAGAATAATGAGACATGTGATTTTACATGTCCACGATCGGAGTACTGCTATTCATACTAAACAAAATTTTATTCCTTCATTGAATTGGATTATAGGTGCAGTCTTGCTGAATGATGCCTAGATTTGTCTCTGTTTCCAGCAGTAGACGTTTGCATGATTAACTATCGCGAGAATACTTTCAAGGCGCCTTCTTGTATGCCCCCTACAGTGCACTCTGAAAATCAACATGGGAATTAGTGATAATTGCTTCTCGCTTTGATTTACTTAGACACGATCACCGGAAACATTGCATTTATATTCAACTGCAATGCTCAAAATCTCTGTAACAATTTGCAAAATTTTGTCGCTATTGTTTATTTTTTATTGCTGAGTTTAATGCGAACTTGCAAAATTCATTGCGTATCTTCAGCATATTTTGATGCAATTCTCCTGTGCAATTTCTCATGATCCATTTTGCCATTTCCTCCAAAGATTTACGTTCCCCAGTTGTATAATAATGAGCATAAATGATTGAAAACGCATCCTTTGCAAACATAAACCGAATGTTCGATTTTATCAAAATCGCGTGCCCATTGCAACTTCCATGCTCTCACCGTAGATCTTAGAGACGAGTTTCTCAATTAAAATAGAAAATTTGCAAGATTGATTATTTTGTTGAATGTATTGATAAAACGCAATCTTTTAAAGAAGTAATTTAGTTTGTTAAAGGATGTGAAAATAAGAACTGGGAGGATCACTAAACCATTGTTTGTTATGGGGCAGTGAGTGTTCAGTAGCATAAGTTACAGTTTACTGCAAAACAGTGTTCAGTAGCATAAGTTACAGTTTACTGCAAAGTTTACTGCAAGTAGCAAATCTTTACTCTAATATGTGTTGAAATACAGTTCAAATGATATTTGCTAGCATTTATTACAGACTGTATGCCAATTATTGGATTGAATTAGGATTAAATTAGTTTCTGGCTAAGGGTGCGTTTCAGTAGGTTTGTTTATTTGATGAACCAACAGCAGTCATTACCACCCGATCGAATGGGACTCACCTCGTTGTCGTATTCCCATGCGAGTGATTCTATCCTATCGTATTTGCATATTCCCATTGAATGCTTAATGTGTATACGAACGCGCATTCGCTCACTTTTACAATTTGTAATCGCTCACATTCACACAATGCCTAATCCTCGCGTTAAACAGGGAGATGAACAACTAATACCATAAACTAACCTCTTATTATGTGCAGTGAATGATGAATACACCTTAGCATATCTGTCTGATTTGTTGGTTCGGCTTGCTTCATTCCACATTTGACATTCCATACTATCATTCATGCTGTCGTTATTAATTGGAGAGTTTACATTATGATACATCTATCTCTATTCCATGTCGCATATAAATTGTGCATTTATTATTTAGAAATCTTTTTATTATATGCTTCATTAATCTTTATTATTTTCTCACCAAAAGTCGACAGCTAATTCGTTTCCTTTCTTTTCCTATGCCAGTACTGAATCTTAGTGACCTAACCATTTCAACGATCAAAATTTAAAATGTATTCAGTGAATTTCAACAATTTCTTTTTGCAATTCAGCAACATCACAGCACAAATGAATGTTTTAGTGCTTTCTTCATGTTTCTTGCGCTCAGAAAGATACTGAGAGAATCGCTTGTGTAGATTTTATAGATTATCGCTTGCGCAATCTGACTGCATAAAACTCACTTTTTCAATTTTTTTCAGATTGTTTGGTGAAAATCGTTAGCAATTATGACATCAGCGAGCGTTTCTGCCACCCGCAACTATTTCACAATGCTACAGCCATCTACATCTTGCAGAGGCACCACTTCGAAGCATCGACGTCGTTCATTATGGCATCTTGCAAAACGCTTCATTCAACCGATCAGTAATCGCTCCTCACATACCGTAACCTCTGAATCAACTCTGTCAATACAGCAACGTGAACGTCTCGTTCCAGCTGTTTTATTGAACGTACTCGAACAACTCAGTGCTTATGATCGCATTCGTTTACGACAGGTAATTTTGAAGTGATATTTGTTGAAAGACACATGTTCAGTTCTCTATTGCCAATGAATTGTTTAAATGAATGATAGCTCGGAACGGCTTTAAAACGGCTGAAAGCACTCAAAACCATATCTTTGATGATCATAATTGTCAATTTTCTTATTTTATTTCAAGGTTTCTCAGCTATGTAATTTTTTGTGTACGACGATTCCGATAAGGCTGCCTCCACTGAAACTACAGTCGGCTTCGAATGGTGAACTATATTTGTTTAGTGAAGCACCGGAATTGATTGCTTATCATTTGATACCAGAGCTCGATCTGTCTGAAGTGATTGGTGATGATGGCACAGTTGCTCTTAAGGATTGGCAAGCAGAACTGATCCTTAAACGAATAGGTTTTGACGTTGATTTTGTTAATTTGTATTCGTTTCGGTTTTGACGTTGATTTTGTTAATTTGTAAATTATTAATTTGTATTTTGTTAATTGTAAAGTTATTCGTTTGAGAAATGAAACGTGACGTGATGAAACGTGAAAAGAAATTACAGCGATTACATTACAGCATGTCGTGTGGATCATGTAGAACATCTCTGGCTAGAGACAAGCATTAATGGACTTCTTTGTGGTGCGTTCGTAAAACAACTTGAACAAGTCAATATCGATGCGAAACCATATCGTCGACGAGTAACTCTCAACAAGTTGACTATTGTCGGCAATAAAAAATCTGATATTGAACAGGTACTTGAGCTCTGATTTCACGCATATGTGACATTTATATGATCATGATTCTGGCATGCTCGCCTAGCCAGCGGGATGGCGTAAATTGAGGCTAAAACAATGCACACGGAAACGTGAGCATTGTGGCCAGCAACGTTATAAACGTTTGATAGCCTGGCCGATCCAGGTAATCCAGGTAATATGATCATGATTCATGTGATCATCTCGTTTTCTTCTCGTGTTGGCCATTCTCCAAACACCAGATGGTATTACTAGAAGAGAGTAATCAGTCAGAGTAACGTGCTATTTAAATGCTTGCTCAAGTTTGTTGTGTGAGCAGTAGCAAATGCATTAACGCCGTTACCGTCGATAGGAATTGAATTGATCTGAGCATAGATTTAAGATTATCTAATTGAAGTGTACTGTGCGGATGAATGACTGAAAGCGAAACACTTGCAGGTGTCAAAAATGATTTGTTGCTTCTCAGCATATGTTAAACAACTTCGTCTGCGCCATATGCGAGTCGAATCAAATGCACAAAGTAAACATTTATGGAATTCAATTTCAATGTGCCATCATTTGAAGCAATTTCAATACGAAACTTGTCGTTATGACAAATACTCGCACTTATATTTGTCTAATGCGTTGTCACATAAAAACATAAGGTTCGTTTTATATTTTATCCAAAAGCATCCTTTATATGCTATTTGCATCACCTTTAGAGGAGCTGCTCAGTAGCAGGCCGAAAAATTTTGATCCGTTTATCAAATTTAAATGTGATGAGATGATGGAGCGAATAGTATGAGTGGTGTAAGGTGTCACTGCACAAACCTTTCTGTCCCGTTCGGACCTATCTCGAATCCCAGTTCATTCTAAAATTATTTCTTCCATTACTGATTTATGAATCGAACAATGCTAATGGTCTATTCATCTCAGAAAACAGATTTATTTTAACAATCGAGAATTCAGATGAAACGTATGAGCAAATGAATAGTTGACAGACACACACAGGGTCAAACTGTAACACCTTCTGAAGTGTGAAGCTGAGAGTGATGTTATGCTAACGTGAAGTTCATATTTCATAATAGAATAGTCCTAAAGGAGGCTGCACACTTCAGTGCCTTGAATGATTCATTACAGCAGAGAATTTGAAAAGAATGATTCTGCGTAATAAAAGATTAGTACTGTTTCGAAGTATCACTTATATCGGCTAATAAAGTATTCTTTTTGCAAATACGAATTTTTACCCATAAAAAAAGAGAATCAAAATTGTAACAATAGAATGGATACGTCATTAATGTATTAAAAACAAAATTGATTTGTAATGAGAAGCTTACACGTCTTTGTAAGTGAGCACACTCACCACCTTTGGTTGAACTCGTGTTGAAGCCAATTTCAAAAGTGTTGCTATCAATGAACCATGAATAACAAAAAATAGCGTCCATTCAATTTGTAGTATACTCGAATTGGGAGGAGTGGAGGATTTACAATCGATTGATATTGCTCAAATAACAGCCAACTGTCAAATAAGACATCTTTCAATTGTTTGCCCAAAAATCATTATTGATTCTTATCTTAACGGAGGCATTATTCCGGTGCTCGGCCTTCTTGCTACCCTTTTGATTCAGGTAGTCCTTTATACTTTTACGATGATATTTCAGTATAAACTTGTTTAAGTGATTATTTACGTATACATGCTAATCGCTTTTTGGTGGTTAATTCTGTGCAAAAATTCTTTAAGGACGCAGAATCACTCACATTCAATCACAACTGACATCAATCATTTTCAGAAAATATTAAAAATTTAAATGTAAATCTCGTTTGTTGAACAATATTTTAGATCATTTGAAAAGCATTTTCTTGAATTGCACGAATACTTTACTTGTTTAGTGTGAAGCCACGTATGCCTTGGATGATCTAGAATCACGACAAAAAGTTATCAGAGTATTGGAAAGTATGAAAGTAGATGCCATTCTTGAGGTGATCCATGTCGTTGATAATCATGCAGCACAGGCAGCTCGAGCAATGAGCTATTGGTTGGAAATATCCAGGTACTTATATACTTTATTGCTACTCACATTGGTTTGCAAGATGATATCCCAACAAAACACAGATGTAGGTGGAACGGGTCAGTGAGTGCACTAACGTAAGCGTTGTGCATTCAACTGAAATAACTGATTGCATTCATCGTTTTTTTTTTTTGAAGAGAAACCGATCGAACTGTGATGCTGAAACTATCGGATATCTCACAAGATCGAGTTGATCAAGCAGTTGGACGATTGATACGTAAATGTGAGAATGTCATGAAGGCATCTTTTCAAAGTTGGTTCTTTACTTGTTTTTTGTTCATCGATAGAAAGATGCATATTTAGATGACGAACTTCAGGTAATTCGTTAGTGCTGACAAGAGGGAATGGACGTATCCATGTTCTTGATAAATACACGTGGTTTGGTGATGATGAATATGAGCAGTAATCGAAAACAGATTTTCAATCGTGCTGCAGCGTACGCGTAAAATATGATTATTTGTCATGACAAATGTAGTCTGATCAATGGTGAAAATTCGAAAAGTCTCAATGATCAGCTGGTGCGAGAGTGGAATATTGATATTCTACTGAATTAATGAATGATGTGGCTACAATGAGTCTTTCACATGAACTTAAATATGAGGTATTATTGTAGTATAAGACTGTTTGTTTTATTCATTGAATTTTATTTATTCTCATACTGTGCCCTTTTCGCGTCAATGTACTTTGTGCGTTTGCAAAGTGAATATGCTGTGAAGAGAGGTGATATGATAATAAAAGTATTTCACCTTGAATGACGCGTCTCCGAAGCGGGTTCGATAGTGTAGTGTAAATGGATGATATATGTACATGAGTATTTGTTTTGGAATAAACGAAGATTTGAAGAGGTTTTGCATTAAGAAGCATGAAGATATTATTTACTTTTACTACATCGAATCCTGAAGCAGTGGTTAAATGAATTGAAAAAAATGGTGAAAATCTTGCTCCGTCAATGTTATATTTAATCCATGTCAACCGTTACATCGATATTACCTTTACATAAAGGTACACAATCATAATATAGTGGCACTTAAGACAACTCTTTTAAAATGATTATTCGTTTTGATCACATAAGTAACTCAACGGGAGGCCTTGTTAATGTCTTCGCTTACTTCATATTAAAGACATTCACCAGACTGATTCAAAATTCGCACTTGAAACGAACATAGAATTATTGATCACTTGCAACTGGTATGCGATGCACTCCTGAAGAAGTTATGGGTTCAGGTACATTTCCAGCTTCAATCCTAAATTTTACTACTGTACGTAAAATTTTATAAGTCTTCACTTGACCAGTCAAAATAAACGTCACCCACCCACTCTTCATGATTGCACGACGATAATTAACATGTATTTAATCGATTAATGATGTTTTTGCTTTTGACCGACAAAACATCGTTGATCCTTTTGGTGTCGCATATCAACCTCCGATCGGAATAACTCACAAATTATCACATCTTTTAATTTGTTTACATTCAAATAAATAATGAGTGAAAACAAAGCAAACAAACAAATATACAAATTATCATCTCATGAAACTAGAACACATCTGAGCGATTATATTCTTGTCTTTAATGAACATGCATTTGGATTCATTCAGTACTAGTGCTCAAGTGGCATTCATTTCTCAATCAATGAAACTAGTGCGGTGGTTTGGTTGGCTAAATTTTTGAAAATTATCTTAATAAACTGATCTACAGAATTTATGTCATAGACAATGCGAAGAATTGCTGCTGAAAACAGCATTAATCGCACCATCGCTGAAAGAGAGAAGGCGCTGATTGGAAGCAAAAATTAAAATTCGTATGATTTGTGGAATGAAATAAAAGTGCTTTAAAATGGATGAATGGATGGATGTATGTGGTATCATTGTGGTTATACTTAAGAATGCATTAGAGCACGGTAGTGTGGATGGAAGACAAGAACGTTTTGATGCATAATAAATTCGATGTTTTATGCCTAGAGCTGTCCTCAGAGAAAAACAGCAGGCAGCAGCTAGCACTGGTATTGATCATATAGAGTAGCCTTTGGTGCTTTCGCTACTCAATCCAATTTAACTAACGAACGAAATCGTCAGTCAGCTTATCACTTCACATTCGAACGTTACTTTATTTCATTTCAATTCCATTTTCACTTTATATCGCATTGAACTTCATTCTCTTTTCAGTTCATTCTAAATTTCAAATGAATCAAAATTTCCACTACGTTAATCCATATTCAATTGACCACTCACTATTATTTTGTCTTATGAATTCTATCTAGTTATTATCCTTACCCAGCACTGGTTATTCTTGTGTAGTAGACTCGTTTTGAACGTTACATCTTATCAAACTTCTGAAAATCATTGATCTTTGATGAGTTGTGTGGTTATCTCTGAGAACGATTTTGTTGTTTAGTTAAAGAATGATTTGTTGTGAGAATGATTTTATTGTTGCGATTGTTTATGCCAAAGTTATTCATGTTGAAGATGAAGAAAACAGCGCTAATTTCAGTACACGAGTATCATTGCATGCAGAATGTTCTCTATGAACCATTTTGCAATCGAAACAACTGCAATATGATGTGAGCACAATGCTGAAATGATTATCAATATCACATCATTTATCAATTAGTTCATATTTCAATCTATCTTCAAAAGTTCATTCAGCGCACTGAAAGTATATTTCTTTCAAAATGACGAATCGAATCCTCACGCTGATATTCCTTGGATTCGGGTGCAGCGTTCTTATCAGATTCATGTAAGAACAAACGATTCATGCAATTCACTTTTTTCTTTTATATTCTTCTTATTGTTTCATCCTCTGTTTGCGATTTATACAATTACGAATATTTAACTTAGCTTTTGCATTTCAGGTTGCTGCTCGATTTGAATAAACGAGTGTATAACCACTCACCAGGCAGCTGTCGGATCGTGAGAAATTTGGGTGAGTTCACAGATATTTTGAACAATATTGAATGTGAAGATTGAACTTTTGTAATGCAGAAAGGAATATCATCGTGCTATTTATTTCATAAAGTTTGATGTGCTAACAATATGATTATTTAGAGTGTCCGTAAGATATAACTTTCTTTAGTGGTCATAAGATTGTTAGTAAATTACTGTATAGTTAAATTAATACAACTGTTGTTCTCCTAGAGAATGGTTCGGCTGGCATTGAATTTATCAAAGAATTCGATATTGCTCTTATAACATCTGGCTATGCGAAAAGTCGAGGAGTGAAAGCAGCTGTTGGCGACGTATTTTTGTATGACTTCAACGATAATACGGGCAGATATGAAGCAAAAAGTTTGAAAATTCAAGGAATCACTCTCGACAGGGTATTATTGTAATGCTTCTTGTGAACAGTGAATCTCTCCTCATCATTTTCTCCTCATCATCTTGGGTCATTACAAAAGGAAGAAGAAAATGTGATGCAACTCGAATGTGTGGGTTATAAACGATCTGTAATTTAAAACTGTGCTCTCGTTGTAGCATACATTCACACCTTATGGAATTAGTTCGTTCGTAAGTAAAGGTCGTATCAATGTTTACATCACCAACAGTCACAATGGGAACCACACTGTTGAGGTATTTCAATTCAACAAAGAACGCCTTATGCTGATCCATCGAAAAACAATTACAGATCCTGCTTTCAATAAGTGAATTTTCAACATCTTCAACTACTTATTATCCATTTCTTTCACTAAAATACACAACCATGCTTTATACAGAGATGGGCAATAGCGCACTATTCCACACCTTTGTTTTTATAATGCTGAGAAAAACTCGAATGCATCAAAATATGGAGCGATCATACGAAGTGAAGATAAAACAAAAACAAATTGAATTCTACTGAGTTGAGTTCTCTGTTCATCTGCTATAAACAGTACAATTTCCAATGATTGCTAGTCATGATTTGTAATTGACGATTCTTCACGAAACATTCATAATCCTCTTGCAGTTTGGCTGACATCGCAGTAGTTGGTGCTGATCGTTTCTTTGTGACCAACTTCGTGTACACCAGTCGTGAGTGGACGCAACTGATTGAATTAGCACTACAGTCATCGTTTGGATCTATTATTTATTTTGATGGCAAAAAGTCGAATTATTTGGAAAGGTTAGTCATTTTCGTGGAATGGAATGATAATTGTGGTTTGTGATGCAACAATTTAAAATAACTCTCATTGCTAACATAAGTTTTTAATATATCAGTTTGAACGATGCATATCAACGAACACTACACCCGCGATGTTTCTGATCGAACTGTTCTGTCCTGCCCTTCAGCTGTTTTGTTCTGCACTTTTGTTTTTGTTGTCTTGCTCCGTTCTCATTCGAAAATTTTAACGTTACTCTCTTCTTTCAAATGTTCTTCTGTTCTATTTCCCAGGGCAGAGAAAAACAGTTTAGCTGGAACAGAGAGAGACATCACTACTCCTTGCACATCATCAGTAGGCATTACTCTAGGCCAGATTTTGGAACCAACCTTGCGAAGTCGTCTGAAACTAATTGCCCTCGTCCTACCCCAAATGAATACTAATGCCGAATTGTACGACTCAAGTGGCCAAAGCTTTCACGGGAACTGACAGTTCCCAAATTCGGGATTTCCTTCGCAAGACATTTGTCAGACAGAATAAGCGGAACTGAGCGGACGTGACTTTATGTATAGTAGAAATGCTCAATTACGATCTTACGTTCCAGATACTTCCCAAGCCCAAATGGAATCGCATATGATCACACAAGAGAATATTTATATGCTGCTAGTTCTCTCAATGAGGTTTACATTTATAACTTTTCTTATGTTCAAATTCAACCTCAGTCTTTTGATACACCTTTTGGTTCATTTATGTTGTATTCACAATCAGTTGACCAAATTCATTGTCATTTTTTGAAGCATTCATTGTTCATTTCACAGTTTATCCGGGTGTATAAAGTGAGAAAGGACATGTCTGCAAAGCAACAGATCGACATTCAGCTCCTTTCATCACCAAACAAGGTGTACGTTCAACATGACACTGGTGATGTCTGGGTCGCACTTCATCCGGTTCTTTTCAAAGCTTATGCTCATATACAGAATCCTACATCGAATGAAAATCGATCTCCTTCACAAGTACTCAGAATCAGAATACAGGTATATTTTTATGCGTTCGCCCATCAATCCTACTTCTTTACTAACATGAATTTTGCTTACTTCATGTACACTATCTCGAAAAACTTATAGCTTACAGTTCATTCAATGTCCGTAGAAATGCACTTCATAAATTTCGAAAATGTATCCGTGGACCAACATGGAGAACTATCGTTTGGTCTAGGGCTTGATCAAACTTTTCATTCTATGGCTGTGTTGTTGCTTCATTGCTAAGAACATGCTTTTCAATGACTTTTTCACTCAACTGAACGCTAATCGAAATGAGAAGGATCGTTAAGGATGATCGCCTCAGTTGGATAATTACTGAACCTTATGCTAACGATGGTGCAACCATATGGGGTTCGTCGAGTGTCGTTTTGCGACAGTCTCAAATGCTTGTCGGCAGTCTGTTTGGAAGACTCTTACATTGTGATCTAGATACTGTACAGCTCGTTTGATGTGAATCGCTCTCTTGGTATTGTATATAGTGATTAGAAATATACTTGCATACGTTTAATTGTAAACGAAAATGTTGCTCGTTTGCAGATATTTCGTAAAGTTTGCTACTAACAACTTATTCCATTTGCCTAATGGCATTTGTACAAACTGTCAACGTTTAAGCACAACTACTGATCATGCTCGATCACACATCTTTTTAAAGATCTTATTGTAATCTCGTGAAAATTTAGTTTCATCCCTGAAGAATCATCTAGATCGAGTTAACTCGCGAAAAAACTCCGTCTGATTGTTTCAATCATCCTTCCTGAATCATGTTGCCATTTCCATCTCATATTTCCCTAAATGCGCCCCTTTTAACTTTGTTATTTAGTTTTTTTCTGATCGTTAAGAATATTTTTTTTGCAAAGTTGATAAAATAAATTACTAAATACATTAAATTCCAATGTTTGAGGGTCATGAGAAATATACAACAATGCAGTTGAAACTGAAAATGAATCAGGCAACAGCATATGAGCATTTCCGTTGTCCAGTGTTTTTCTTTTATTCAGATCTGATCAAGTATTTGAATATAACAGAAAAAGTGCACAATTTGAAGAAACGAAACGCATGAAAATGGTTGAAACGGGCACAAATAATAGTTGACAGATGATCACGAATACGAGATTAAAGATTTCATTAAGAGCACAATGGAATAATGCTTTATTCTAGAAAATCAACAAAGTCTCTTCTCATCATTCACAATTTACCCGACGTTTTAACAACACTATCTGTAGTTTCGATAGATAGAGCCTTTTCATTTTATCTTGAGCAACGTTTGTGATGAATTACTCGAATGCAGCGAAGCGATAATAGAAGGGAAGCGTTAAGACGATTGAAACTCATCAAAAGCTGTTGATATACGATAGAATACTGATTCAATATAAGCTTATCAATTCGATATTCTTTGCAGCATATTCACTCGCTCAATTCCACGAATACTGATACCTTCAGATAATAACTTCTTTCTAGCAAGTAAAAAAGCTGACAAATACAAAATTTCAGGTAGTTTTCCTGAGTATTTATTCGTTCAATGGGAGGCGTTTTCATGAAAGCACGACTTGTGCACATAATACCTAAAATACAACACTATTCGGATTGTAAAACAGTCAAAATCAGCTCACGAATAGCCAATTATGTAATAAACAAGAACTGGCCACTCATTTAACAACGACTATGTATATAAGAATAACTGATTTACTGCAATCATACAAACACAGTAGTCACAGAATAATACCGTTCAATAGATATAACAATGTTATAAATACTCAACTTGATAACTAACTCCAGCAATCACAACACTCCAATGGAGCATTCGATCGATTGTACTTATTTCCAATGATATCATCTGAGTGTTCATAAAGATATCAAGACAGTTTAGAAACTACACATTATCGGGAAGGCTCGGGTACTTGATGCAGTCAATTTTTTTTCAGGTTTCGCTTGAAGCACTGTTTATTTAGTCTCTTTTTTCTAGGCAATAGAAAAAAGAGACTAAATGAATCAATTAAAGCATTGCTTCTCATTAAGTATCTCTTTGACTCGCATTGGGGACATACTATGGAACCCGCTAAATTAATGCTTTCATTAGAAGCAAAATTCAATTTGTGTTTCAAGCAACAATACTGTTGAACAAGTTCATAAACAACCATTCGATGCTGAAAGGTGATAGCGTTATCTGAGACTTTAAACTGCAATCCCTCACAACTGACAGTGGTCATGAAATTACACTGCTTCCTTAGTTAAACACCCATTTTTGCGAAGTAATATGTTAATACTGCTGCATTTTAATTATTCAATTTTCTCTACTAAGCTAGAAAACATCGTGATAGCTTTCGAAGATATGAACTTTTATGGGCGTGAAATCTGAGATTGAACAAGCAACCGAGAGAGAATGGATAGCAACATCTTATAATTGGGTAATCAAAGATAAGTTCGTTTGAAAAAGTCAGAGCTGAGTGAAGTGATAAAGCAGTGTTAAAGGTTATTTTGTGAGCAAAAACCACCGATGCTTGCCTGTCGACTAAGAATGGGCGATGAGGGTGAAGACAGAGATTGAGAAAAACTAGAAGGCAGAAGGAGGCGATTGCCTGAAGTAATTGCGGGAGTGGTTACCGAAACGGATGCTGTAAGTTGACGACGAGCAGTAAATGCACTTGGTCGCAAACCTGAGCCGATTAGAATGGCATCAGAACCGTGTGGATTGCTTAACCCATCAGAACTGTTCACTGGGCCTGAAGATACAGCATGTTGAATGTAATTTCTGATAGAATAATCACTTGAAGTGAACGTGTACGTTCTAGTGATCGATTCTTTTAAGGAACACAGAATTATGACTATTGCAGGAGACTGCAATATAATAGATGAAAGATCTGATGATCCGTGAGTGGACATGTAATCCAAAATCAACACTTATTTTAGGAAATGAGGTTCGAATGTCGGTAGGAAACTGTTTCTTTTTTTGAATGACAGCTTACATTTAAGTTGGAATAAAAACGAAGTTTTATGCATACCCCCACCATCGAAACTACATCCAATCGTGCTTGCCAATAACGGATTCTTTGCCAGCGATCGCTGTGAGCCACCCGGACTTCCCGTAGGGCCGAGAGTGGGTGGCGGTCCCAATCCAACATTTTCATGTGTTAATTCACATCCATTCGGAGAGATCGGTGAGGCACCTTGACTTAAGGTCAGGCGACCAATAGCGAGAGCATTAAAATCTGGTGACGCAGATGGCCGTACGTGTGTCCTCATATGTCGTGTTATCATATCACGACGACTCTGAAAACCAATGATCAAATTATTTCTCGCTTTCGATAATATTATCTGTTGAATTAGATGGATGAATACTGCTTCATTTAAAAGCATTTCGATTTGCTGGCAACCAGCCGTTCGATTATCATGGAAAAAAGGTTTAGTGGGGGGATTGAGCATGACCGATGCTTGACTTTAAATTCAGACTTGAACTGCGGTATAAGTTGGATTCAGATTCACCCGAAAAATTCATCAAATAGAACGATGTGGTCAAACGACTAGCTCTTACAGTATGCTGGTTAGCTGCTAAATAAAGGATATGAAAATTTCTCAATTTGATTCAGAACTTCAAATGCACTTCAGCTATCACGTTTTTTAAAGCAAATCCTCAGAATATTCCCAGTTTCCATAATGCTCCTTAATCGTTGGTAATTACTAAAATAAGGCACATGAGCTTATATTTAAAACTGACGGCTGCATAGTTGCATTGTGGGCATTGATACGGTTTTTCACCAGTGTGAGTTCGTTGATGTGTGCTTAGGTGATCACTTCGTGAGAACACTTGTCCGCAAATATGACATCCATAAGGTTTAATGCCAGTATGAAGACGCATATGCCTGTCGAATTATATTTTACTCAACTAAATCATATTGTACCAAATAAAAACTGAACATTTTGATGTAATTCACGAAAAATAGCATGATAAAGCGTTTCCAAATAGCATCCTCCACTATGCAGAAGAATTAAGTTGGTGACTTTGTCAGCATGAAAATGTCAGTAAACACAACTTTGAAGAATGTCGGTAATGATGAACAGTAAAAAAAAGCAATGGTGCCACACCTCGTCAGCATGTCACTCCTTCCGAATGCTTTATTGCAAATGGTACATTTATGGCTTTTTGATGGTCCGTCCTCTTCAATTATTGAAGCAGAACGATCTCGGTGACGTGATGCAATATGTTTCGCGAGTCGATCGTGCAATGCAAACGCCTGCATACACCAAAATACATATGCAACCAAACCTTACTCTACATGAAATCGGATTGATTCTTCAATGACTACTAATTGAATGCTTCGAGTTGCATTCGCGCATGCCTTTATCAAGAGGAAATATCATGTCATTCTAAAATGAACCTTATAGATGGTAATGTCATGATCGTGAATGATTATGATTAATGCAAAGACACCATAAAATTTAAATTTAATGAATGGAACAAGTAAGAAACATCATTAAGAGAGGCAATTTATATGTGGAAGTCCACAGAGTTGTAATAACAATCGACCACAAGAAGTTTTTGCTCAATCAAATGTCACGCTGAATGATAAGATTGCGCTCACCTGTCCACAATGCTGACACACGTAATTACCAGCTGATACATCTGATTCGGAGCGACTTCTTCGCCACATTGTCGCATTCTAAAGTTATTTGAAATAGCGTCCAACGAATTCGCTCAACATTCGGATTATTCAGCTTATTTATCATTTCAAATTAATTATCAAAACAAATAAATGAACACTTCATTTAATAACCTTAATAGGTCCAATTTTACCATCCAATTCAGGTGAACCAGTATTTCGAACCAACCCACGCGATAAATGTTCACATGGAGGAATTAACAGCTGAGGATTCGGCGTATGAACCTAAATTTTTATTGGCAATAAATAGTGGTAAGCAACGGAAATAGCTAGGCACTTGTAAATCCCTGACGTGAATAAAAACGAAAACATCTTACGCCTATGAGTCCATGTGGCGTAGCCAATTGAACGCCAGCAGTTGGAAGCATTCTCGAACTTCTGTACCAGTGATTCTGCCAGGCTATCAGTTGTTGCTGCATCCAAGCGTTGAATTGATTCTGATTGCCAAGTGCTTCAGAAACTGCTTCAGAAAGCTGTAAAAGTCGCATGAAACTCGTGCACTTCGAAGGCTCCATCGGAAGTTTCTCATTGAAAATATACAATTGATACACCAAATCCTTTTTGTCTTTCTGCTTACTTTACCAGCATTGAGCATGTGAATAAACTCACTTGTTTCGCTTTCGCATCGAGTAATGGTGACGATGGAGTTTCTTCGTTTGTTGGTTGTCTTGACAGTGGCCGGCTAACACTGTGCAACTCCAAATCTTCGGATTCAGAACCCTGAATGAACAACATCAACTTTTCAAACAAAACCCATTAAATGACCAGTCATTTATTAATTACGAAATAAGTCATCCGTTCATCATAAAGTAAATTAGTCTGTAAATCTTTTGTTCAGCGAGACCTCAGTTCCAGGCGAAGAATTTACTTCGCCTATTTCAGGTGGTGTCGATTCTTGTTCTTGACTTTTGAACAATTTTCGACCTTCCTGCTCTTTTTCATACTTCTGAAGAAGACGTTTTTTATATTGCCCGGTTGAAGAAATCACTCGACTTGTGGTAGCGGGAACCTGGAAGAAAAATTCATTCACTCAAAGGAAATTCCACTCTCTCTGAAATTCAGCTCTTTGCTTCCAACGGAACATATTCAAATGACGTAAGCAACCAAAAGAAAACATAGCAACCAGTAATTGTTTCATCTATGAGAATGGTCCCATCAAATGTACTTCAAGATGTTAACATTAATAGTAATTATCTGTTGCGCTCGAGCATTACATTAGGAGTAGCGTTTGAATGGCAGTCTATCAAATTTGCATTGCCGTGAGGCTAAAATTCAAGTTTTCATTGATTTGGAAAGGATATGCTAAAACAGTTGTATCATTTTGAGGCGGATTTGTTTTTTATATGAAGTGCGTAATGTAACTAATGTTCAGCATGGGGTTCTATGGAAAAAAACACGAGGAATGAAGGATATGAACAACTGAAATAAAGCACTCAGAAGTTTCAGTTAGAAACCACTGACTGAAACAGTTGAATGCCCTATGCTCGTATCCATTTCTTCATCGGCACTTTTCGCAGCCATTTCACCATCGGAACGGCTTCTTTCTCTGAATCATTCGGAATTAGCACACCTTATGGAGTTCGAATTAGCACAAATTATAGAGTACAAATATTTAGAAAACGATATACTGATGAATTTTCACGAGAAAGGCTCAATTTCATGATGTTAATTCCAATTTTTTGCTTGCTAACAAAGTCGCACCAAATGAATACCTTGTTTCAGAGTCCAAACGGGAACCGGGAACAAGCAACTGATGTTGACTGTTTTCAGTTCGGCCAGACAGTGAACTGGCACTACGAATTGGATCGAAACTAAACTGTTGAACAATGAAGTAACTCGAATTTTCATAAGAAAAATTTCCATCGAAGAATCATAGTAATACTCGGGAAAGCGATGTTACTAAGGCTTTAAAAATTTCACCGCACAAAATCATCTAAAGAAGTGCTCTTTAGCTCAAAGCACAGAAGCGCGGAGTGTTTCATTGTTGATATGTGGTTCATATAGCAAGTAACATCTTCACATAATTTCATGAAAATCACCCGCTAACTGAGGGCCAACCAAGTTCGGTTTCACAGCCTCAAAAGCATTGTTAACATACTCACTGCAATCTAGACGCTTACGCAAACTGTTCCACGAATGGATATGAATAACGCGAGAAGTATTCATGAGTGCTGAAGTTATACAAACGAATTACATAAAAATTTTTGAAATGGCCTAAACCTGAAGTGAAGTGATTTCATCGGTAAGAGCGGTGACATTGCTGGTGAATGACCCATACCGAATGCCGAGTAAGGTGTTTCGGGAGGCTCAGTACAATCACTGAACGGACTAAACGGTGCTGGCGAATATATCATACAAGGGGAAAGGAGATCTTTGCCATAAATATCCGAATCACTATCACATTCAACACTGAAAATTATCAGATGTAAAATCTTGGACAATCGCATAGGTAAATCATAATAATGATACAGTAATCGGCTTATTTCGACAGCTGTAGAGCCGTGCAAGAACTAATAAAGAGTTCTCATCATCGACGAATACTGCAAATCACTTGTCGGACTATCAAAGCATTCAATGACATTGCTTATGGCTTAATCTATGAGAATATCTGAATATGAATGAACCTGGATTTTTTACTGTCTCTGAAGCCAGTCCAACATGGACCAAGACTACTTGGTGCAAGACTCACTGAACTGCGTGGACTTGAGCCGAGATCACTAGTAGTATGAGGACTAAGTGGTGATAACTTGCTGAAACCCATTGCTGCCGGATATGCAGCCGTTAGCTGCAAACACAATCGTGAGAAATGCACAAGTCTATGATGGAACTGTTGTTAAGAGGTCGAGAAAGCTTACCATATTAATCCTCTCCATTGCATCCGCAGTCAGAGGGCTAGGACGTCGAAGACGTGAACTGACAGGACTTGTCGGTGACGATGGAGTGCTCGGTCCTTGTTCACAAATCAATGGCGGGCTCTGAAAAACTGTTGCGGGTACAGTTGCTGCTTACATAATAAGGTGTGTGTTAACGATGTGATTATGGATCAGTTAATTCGGCACTGAAAATCTCTGAATGGTGCAGTAGTTACTACTGACTAAAGCAAGTAAATAATAACACGAGGATTTTCTCGACTGGCATGATTTATTCTAAAATGAGCATGTAAACACATTTGATGAAATCACTTGGTCATATCCCAAAGAATGTCGTTGCATTTAGAGAGATCAATTGCTTAGAACAGGGGTTGCCATAGGGGAAATTACTCATTTTTTGGGTAATTTGAGGGTGTCATAGGGTTAATGGAAAGGCCAGGAAATTATTTCTGAAGTCATGCATGGAAACAGGAAATTTAAACTATTGTAGCGGGAGGGGGGAGGGAATATGACGGCCTGACAGACCATCGAAATGGGTATTGGAGCACTCGAGCATGGAAACCACCGATTTAGACGAAAGGATACTCATTATATGAATATTTCTTCTCACATACAACCTCGCTGAGCGCTTTCCATCTACTCATCTTCTTTTCATCCAGTTACTTTTGTTGCACTTGTTTCATTTTCTATTCCATATTTTAACGAAAAGTAATTCTTTGAATGAATAACTGACAAATCCTACTAACAACAATGTCGTTTTATATTCATTAATCATGCTATTAATGCTACCTAACTACCTATAATTTTACTTTGAATCTCGTTTATTCAACAAAAACCAAACTATTTATTTCAATAGCAGTTGTTTAACAGTTGCGTCATCCAACAGAAAAAAATCGCACTCCGTGCGAATGCATTTGTTTGATTGCAATTCAAACTTCGCTTAACCGATCACTTTTGTTCAACTGAGCAAAGTTGTACTGAAAAACGAAATTTGAAGTGCATAATAATATCGAAGTCGTTTTGGTTTCTCGTTTCATTTGCTAAATTGTATGCAAATATGAGTGTCCGTTTATCATTGTTTGCCGATCATTGCAATCATGTGAGTGACACTGTTCTAGTTAAGTTAACAAATCACTTGTGGTTCGTTGTAACAAACCATTCAAAATGAAAATCAAAGTGTTTTTTTCACCTTCAGCGAGCTGTTCGCATTCAAAGTGTCCGTTGCTTCTCCGCTCACAGTTGGTTCACAAATTATGGTTGTTCGGCTGCCTGCAACAGTTTTTTTTAATCACTTACTCGACCACAATAATGATCAATGAAATACAAGTCCCTTCACTTATAATACACATATAAAGTGACATTTGTAAAACAAGATTAAAAAAAGTTCAGTGTAGCATCATGACTCTGTTTTGTGGAATAGAAAGATGCCATCGACGTTGAAATGATGTGATGGATAAGAACTCTTTTAAGACTCACCCAGAAGATGCATAGTTCTTGATAACTTATCGGCTGATTCTGAATCAGCATTCGTATTCGTATGCATCAGTGCTGCTTTTGTGTTCGTTGGTAATTGCAGATGAGGGGGTGAAAGCATCACTGTAAAATGTAGTTTCAGCAAACGTCGACACGTTTAATTTGGCATTACTTTACGCAAAAGATGTCCTCTCAATGTCATTTGGCTGCAAATTCCCAGAAAAATGCTCCATCTGTTGATATGCACTTAAAATTTTGACCGATTCAGCGATTACTTATAGGAGTGGTTATCACGCTCTTGAGCTCCACGACTGTCTTTGGTCGTATCGCGACTGCCATTTCTCTCCTCTCATGAGGAAACTGACCAAAAAGTTCGCTGCCAAGAATCCGTCGGTTCTATCGAGGGAATCAATTCCCTATGACCAAACAAACATTTTGAAAACATTATTGGACAACTATGAAAGAACTATTAAAAATAAATTAATCAACAATGATTTGTGGACCTCCTTAATTCCTCGTTGATGCCCTCCAATTCCTCTGCAGGTGAAATTCTTCGCTTTCACTTCTCTCCCTCTCTTCTCCCTCACCTCCCCCCCCCAATTTCCCTAATTTAGAAGAAGTGGTTGTCAACCTTTAGCAGCAGTTGTTAATCCACTACGTTGTTGTTTGTTTTGCTCGCCTCCAATCATACCACTTCACATACGTGTTGCAAATGCACATACACCTATATTCAAAAAACAAGAAGTGTGTTGATCGAAGATATTTCATTGTTCAATTCAGAAAGCGCAGATGATTCACAGCAACAATGATCGCATTTTTCATTTCTATCTATTTTGCTGATATAGTCATTATCAGATTCTTTCTGCATGAGCTTTTCGTGAACGTTTCAAAATGTTTCTGAGGTAGCAAGCTAAGATCGGTTTTTTTTTCACTGATTATTCATATTATTATTTGCCAACAATTGCTTCCACAATCTTTGAACAATACAAACGCTTCACTCACCTCTATGAGAACTTGAGTTCAAATTAAAGTAGTCAGCGCAGTGGAATGCAGGAAAAGATGTTCGTGGTACCTTTCAGTGAAATAATTTATCAATTGAATTGCAATAAGTCACTTCAGGTGAACGGCGCTTATCGCCATAGGCGATTATTTGGTTGTTCTCTCTCAAAAATGGCGGATAAATGACTTGTTGTTGTCGCCTTTTGATACTGAATGATGCAAAACAAATTAAAGTTTATTAATCAAATCTCCTTTCTCATAAACAATTAATTGTTCCCATTAATTTTTTCACCAGCAAGTAGAAATATAGGTATGATGTGTTTGAACCATAATCATTTCTACAACTGATCAGAGGCACGGCGAATATTTTGGAAACGTCAAAAAAACTGATGAGAAGAAGATGTTAAGGGACGAGAAACAGGAAGTGAACAAGCATCGCAAAAATTCTGGTCATACGACTAGAAGTGTGAATATACTTTAAGTGAATGAAATCAGATCAGAAATGAATTCACAAAATTTTTGAGCAACATGAAAGACGAACAATTAATTTCGTAAATTTGAATGTGGGCTGCATAATCGATTCAAAAGTTAGTCATAATCACTTTAGACCATCACCAGAAAATAATTCGGAAAAAATTCGTTAAGTCTGTAAACTCATACATTTAACTTGAGAGCAGGTAAATTCTCAAAATTTGACGCTAGATATATTTTCATTCAAATCAGAAACTCTTGATAAGATTTGGAATAACTTTGGAGGAAGATCTGGGGCTCAAGAGAATGGCGAAATACTGCACATATCAATGAACAATATGAAAACGGCCAAGATGATATTGTAACGTTAGCAAAGTTTCAACATTCAAATTTCATTTTAAAAAATGTTCATCAATTCCCGGATGATCGTTGAATCTGAAAAACGACTTGAATATTTTTATGTATTGAACATGAACTAATAAAAAAATGGGAATGATCCTGCAAAAATGCTTTGAAAATATCATCAAATTGTAATGTGCACTTAAATGTAATGTACAAAGTAACTTGCTTCAAAAAATTATAACTGGAATTGAAAATTATAGAGGTGTGAAGAAATGAAATGATATATTTACATAAATATGTATGATGCTTAAATGAAGTGAAAACAACAAAAATATTTTGATGTGTCTTTGAGTGGTTCATTTGAAAGAAGACGTACGATGAATGAATAAATAATTAACACAACACAGAATTAGAAATTTTAAAAAATAACATCAGTATTAGCACGAGTTGAACAACATATTTTCTGATATGAACAAAGCGTTCGCAGTACTTCATTTTCAGTTTTGTTTCTCCACATGGTGACACTATTAGGTGGAATTCATAGGTGCTCCCGATTAATATTAAACAATCCCTTCACCTATATTATTCTTGCGATTTTTCCGTATCGTTCATCCACCGTTCATCTTAATTATATAGAAATTGAAAATTAAAAATTATACCTATCCCATATGAAGATAATAGACGAGCGAAAGTCTTGTTCATTTTTACAACATTAAGTTTCTTTGTAAAAAAGTTGAATGATTCAGATAAATATTCAGCGAAAATTTTGCGGTGGTCGATGCGAACAGTAATTAGCTAGTTATCACATAGAGTTAAATGTAATGATAGGAGAAGAAAGTTGATAAGAAATTAATTGGATTGCTAGTAATGTTGTAAAAATGACATAAAACAAAGAAAAACAGTAATAGCTGTACACAACTGTGCCACTCGCGATCACCAGTTTCAATTCTTCACCTGTTTCAAAAAAATGTTTGCGCTCATGTTTTCGCTGAAGAAATAATTTTTTAAATTCAAAACTGAATTATCTTTTCAAAATTCACCACTACAATTTCATGTGATTCTCGCTTCAATACATACAAATAAATGTTTCTCTGCTGTTTTCTTTGCGGCTGTTAGATTCTTTTGAAGCAAATATTTGAAAAAATACAGACGGTTGATAAATAAATCATTATTCAAATGACTCTGATCAACTCAGTTACACGATATGTCTAATCCATGTCTCAGCTTTAAAAATCATTGCAATTCAATCGCTGGTATTCGAATAAATAAACACATCAGATATACGAGATGAAAGGCATGAAAATTTTGTAAAAATTGTTCCCGGATGATAAAATAATTGACTGAGAGCAGTGCTGAAATAAAATGACAACGGAATAGTTCATGCGATGATCATTCACTGTTGTAAAAATGTAAATGAAGCTGGCAGTAAATCACTGCTAGCATAGTTAAAAGTAACAACCGAAAACAAAGGCAGCTGCTGATTTCATTAATCACAATGGATTTCGGTGAACACTCAGCAATGAACAACGAATAAATTAATGCGCGAAAAGCGATGCTACCTCGAGCATTGGTAACAAGAGTTGGAACGACTAATTAATAGTATAATTGATGTCAATCAACTTCTGAGGCGATATCTTGCTTTTCAATACAGATATCTCTTTAATGCAAGTTTCGATTTTCACTATTCACCTCTTGAAGAACAACAGGTAGGTTCAATTCAAGAATGAAATGAACATATGATATTCTAAAAGTGAGAACGCTCAAACGAATCGCTCTTGACAAAGAGATGAGCTATTGGTGACATATTATAAGCTTTAATTTCCGAATCACATATACTGATCTATTATACTGATCATATATTATGATGCATAATATAATGTCAGAACAAATAACACTAGCAAATAGAAACTCTTTTTTGCCCTCAAGAGGCAATTAAATGCGTGTTGGTTGATGTATTCATGGTGAAACTTCCAATAAGTTATTATCAGAGTAGAATTTCGTTTCAATTCAAAAGAAATTCATTCATTCTCAGATGACGACGTGAATAAGAGTAATGCTAGTTCAGTTTTTAGCATGTACCAATTCTTATAACAACTGTAAACATAATCACGCTATACTTAAGAGTACTTGATTCGGCAGTGTTTACCACGATTCGTTTCCGTCACATCGTAGTAGTGATGACAGCCGAACGAAATTTCAGTTCGGTCAGAATCCGACCGAATTCACATTTTAAGATTTCGAAACCCGGTATTCCGACCGAACTTCGCCGGTCGAAATCCGAATCTAGGAATTCCGACCGAAATTCGTCGGATTTTGCCGACTGAACTTCAATCGGTTACCATCATTGCATCCTAGCCTACGAATTAGTATAGTAATTCACGGAGTCATTGTACTTATTGTGATAGCTGGTAGGAGAGTTAGACGCTGTGAAAGTTGGTTGAGAAAGAAGAATGAAATTTAAATTCAAATTCAAATGGGAATAATTGAAATCAGTGGAAAAGGTGGCAAAGATAAATAAAATTAGCTTATATGAAATCAATACTAACGAATAAGCAATACTTGAAACAATATTTTTTGCCAGACATCATTCAGAAACATAACTGAACGATTGACCTATAGCGATTCTGCAAGAGGATAAGGAAATCCAATGGAGTTTACTGAGGAATGTATCGAAGCTGGTCAGTTTCTGTTTCATTGGTTTGTTGTCTCACGATAGAGTGAAACACGTTTGAGCACATGGCAATCGTAATATTCAACGAAGACAACATCTCCGAAATCCTCCTTCTGCGAATGTGCAATCCATGCGGTAACAGCACTACATTTCGAATCGTAGCAAACAATGACCGCAAAACACAGAGAATTTGATATGTGTCAAATACAGCTCGAACGGTGGAAACCACTGCTGATGAAAACGGGAAAAAATCTACAAAGAAAAAGAATGTGAGTCGTCAGTTAAACATAGATTAATAGTGGAAATGCAAACGTTTCTAATGCATTCTGAGTGGACATGCGATGTTACTGTATGAATAAACATAGGATGATTAAGTCGGAATAAGGCTAATCAAATTTTATCTCACTCCAGACTATACCAGTCAAGTAAGTGCTGATTCAAATCATCCTGTATCGAAAACACCACGCTTGCCTCCAGATATTTTAATTTACTGTTAGTCTCATACAAAATTGTGCCTTTAGCTGCCAGAATATACAATTTACGCGGTATTTATCAGTGCACCGACTGCTTGAAGAATATACTTGCGTTGTTTTGAAGACAACAACGCAAGAGTGATGGAGATAAGGAATTTAAAAATGCATAAAGCGATTGATAATTGATGTTACTGGCAATTGAGTAGTTGTAGAACAACAGAAAATTAACAACAAGAATGGCTGAATGCCATTATGTGGGCCGATGAACGCAATGATATGAGTAAGACAATGCAGCCAAACTACGGTGAACACTGAAATTCAGCAAGCAACAAAAATTAAAAGTTTGAGTATGAATGAACGGTTGTGATTTGTGTGAAAACAGAGTTTGTTTCGAAATCGATTTTACAAATGTGAACAATAAGGTTGCTTTGAACACAACTGCTTATTGATTGACATAGAGTTGATGACAATAGCGGTGATTATTATAAGACGAGCATGTGATAAGAAGAATGAATAATCGAAGTAACAAAGGTAGTGATATGTATAACATATGAATGTGTAGTGCGCAAGAAGCGGATGGATCTGGATCAATATCTCGATAGGCAGTAGTCACAAATGAACGTTAGCGCGAGCGTGTTCAACAACGTTGTCGGTGAGCAATAAAAAATGAAAGTGCAATGGGGGTGGTGGTTGGCTTATTAGCTGAATGAAGAGTGAGTATTTAGAATTCAGTTTGTTTCCTTGATAAATAACGACTACTATTTGGATCATATAAATATCAAAATATAAAAGTATCCATGAACGTTTTCTTCATTCATAATCTACTAGCAAATCAACCAATCAGCTTATCAGCCAAGCGCATATACATATGAATAATTTCATATGAACAACTGCTATGATGCGTGTCTCTTCTTTCATAATAAATTATCACTTATCTCGTAATAATGTCCTTATAAAACGACTGCTGACTCAAATCAGTTGCACTTTTAAACAATTCGCCCCGTCCCTGTACAGCCAATTCATTGCAATTTCTCATTAAAACTTTTTGAAATACGTAATCGAAGAATTTCATGTAAAGAAAGCTCAACTGCGAGAGTGTTTCGAACGATTCATAAGTTAAATCAAATGAACATGCAATGTCATAAATTCGACCTAATCAAATTTAATGACTAGTATTCACACCACTGATGTAAAATATAAATAAGTGTTTCTTTTTTGGTATAATTCACCATATGAAATAAGCATAGGACGTTTTAAGTGAGCATAAAACTGCACAACTCCACCTCAAGAGAACATCAACAATTGCATTTACTTAATTCAAATTTATTACCATATAATAGAATGTAAATAGATCGAAGAATACGTTCAATACAATAAGATATTAATACATAACACTCTTACTGAATATGTTTGATGGTAATTGTTAGTGGTAAAAATGAATTATGATAGTACGCCATTCAATAAATCATCAATGATTGGCATTAGTCCGATAGATGAATGAATGAACCGAGCCATATTCTCAGTGCAGAAATCACAAAACTTACAGTTCTTATGCAAGCCTAGGAACGTTTTGCATTCATACGGAGAGCTGTACAGTTTGAAGTGTTTTACAAGCAGGCGGCATCATACGAATATTTTCTATTACTCCATAACAAATGAATATACCGAATTTCATCCATGTTTACCAAACGAGTGAGCACATGAAGAATTCTGAGGAGTAGCAAAAAATGCTCTCTTTGTAGACTTGCGCGTCTTTATGCTCATTTTATTACCGGACTGAAAATCGCAAAGGAATAGTTTGCATATTGCGGAAGCAACGTAAAACCAGACAAAAAGAAACCTGAGCTTGGTTTAAAAACTACATGAAATGGGATATGAAGCACAAATAGTTTTTTAAGATTATTGTTAGTTTTTCAATGGAAACATTTAAATAAGAGCGTCGATGGAGATGAAATGGAAAAATGTGTTAGAATTTTGTCATGTACATAATATGTGTGCAAACAATGTTCAGTTGATTGAAGAAAGCAAATGAAAGTTTGTTCCTGATTTGAATGATTAGAAGATGAAACGACCCTTTAGGAAGTATGAATTCATTGAATGAATTGAATAAAAATGAAAACCATGCTGGTAATGCGTAATTGGAAACGACCAAGAAAGTCGCTTAAGGCATTAATAAATGCACGTCGAAAAGAGTGGATATGGTTGATGCACCAGCCGGCTAGGCAGGCAGAAACGGAAGGCAACCAGCGAGGCACGTAGTCGTCGCACATCGACGTTCTGAGGAAGTGCGTGCTGGATGAGATGATGGATATCGAATTGCGGGGGAGGTGAGGCACCAGCAATTACCAAGCCAGCTTCTCGCTGCTATCTGTCAGTCGTGGTGAGCAGCTGCGCTACTCGAAAAATACACACCAATAGATCACTTTAAGCCATTCATTCAACAATCATCGAGCCTCTTGCTAACTTCATCTTTAAGTAAACAACAACATATATATGTATATACATATATATATATATATATATATATATATATATATATATATATATATATATATATATATATATATATATATATATATATATATATATATTTATATATATATATATATATATATATATATATATATATATATATATATATATATATATATATATATCCGTGTGTGACACGAAGCACATTTTTCCGTAGTGGTCAATAAAGAAAGAACTGATTTGTTTCAGTTGCTCAGAATAGTGCCAGAACGTTACTTGCTGCAATGAATTGCTGATAAAAAATGATCACTTCAACTTAAAATGAGCTATGAAGAACGGTGATATTTGCAGATATGATTTGTAAACACTGAAGGCAAGAACGCATCTAATGTCTGCAATAATTTCATAGCTGCAGGTTCTTCATATAGCTTGCAAGACGATAAGGGAGTGAATAAATGTGCATTTCGGTCGGAATTACAATCGTTGTTGACGAACGTGTGCTTGTAAAGATTTTCTCAACAGCTTGCTACTTTTGAACGATAACGATTGAACGTGGTTCATTCGCAACTGAGGATTTCTTTCTATACATGTTGTTTGGAGCATATTACCCATTCACGTTCTGCATCCGTATTGTCGAGTTCCTCATCTACACTGAACACTCATTTTGCCGTTTGCAAAACGGTTCTCAGCGGAAGCTTTTCAAGAATTCATAAAAGTAATAAACATCGAAAATGAAGTTTTGATAAATTCATGGATATCGATTTCTTCACTTATGTTCAACCATCTCTTTATGCTGATATTGATGACTCCCTTAACTGTAATCATTTATGCCAACAAGCTTGGTTGGCACAGATTGCGATTGATACTGACTGTTCATTCGAATTCGTCAATCGAATTCATAACGTTGGCATCAGCTTTTGCGATACTATAACTTTTTAGTTTTCGCAGAACCAAGAATTCACTCGCAATAAGTATGATATCTCCACAAGCTGTTGGCTCAGAAAATGTTTTTTTAAGCTGCGAGACTTGAGCAATCTAGTAACTTTAGACGCAAAGTGCTGGGCGTTTGGTTTTAAGAATAAGATTCTACTATTTTCATAATTTATTTCCAACCAATGAAATCGTCTCCAACCATTGTCACTCCAAAAAAAGACACTTCACTCACTTTCAAGTGACTGAAGAACTGATTAGAAACACTAACATGAGTTGCATTTGCAAGCACACCGTATCAACAACTTCAGAAAGTATACGTGTGCGTGCTTAGCATTGCTTATTTATGATAATTTGGCTGTAAAATCGGGTTCTAAGCACGTTTCCACCAGATTCAACACTTTGGTTAGTTTTCTAATTTCAATTCAAACGCAAAATGATTAAGCAGTGATTTCGGGTGAAAGTAACAAATAAAGATCGATTTCGCTATTCTTCAAGCTGGCATGCAGTAGAGTCGTACAGTGAGATTCGGCTGTTACTTTTCAATTACCTAAAATCAAACTGATTACTGATTACAGTAAGTGTTGATAGTAGTCAGTCGTTAAATATTTGATCTGTTGGCTATCTGCTAGTCAGCTATTTGATTCAATTCAAGATTTTCTTCAGTGTCAATTAACGTTCAATGTTTTAAACATCGACGCACACCAATTGTCCACGTATTGCTTGAACAGAATCACATATAAGCCCTATCAGTCTTATTTATTGGGTTGGTGCATAAGTTCGTGCGCTTTATCTGAGTTTTCTAAAATTTCGTTTTCAAACCACAGAAGCTAACCATTCAATCAATAATATATTCTCCTTCGATTTTCACGACTTTATGCCATCGTTTCACCAGGTTGTCGATTCTACGACGATAGAATTCCGCTGGCTTCGAGGCGAAGAAGTCGTCTAGCTACGTTTTGACGGCATGGTCGCTGTCGAAGGGTACACCGCTGAGACTTTTCGAGAGGGAGCGGAAAAGGTGGTAGTCACATGAAGCGAGGTTTGGCGAATACGATGGGTGAGGCAAAATTTCCCATCCAAGTTCCTCGATCGTTTTTCTGGTCAGTTTTGCCGTGTGTGGCGCGCGTTGCCATGCTGCAGGATGACCTTGTTCACGATATCGGGCCGTTTGTCCTCAATAGCCCGGTTGAGCCGGTTCAGTTGCTCGCAGTACAGTGCAGCATTGACTGCTTCGTCGTTCTGAAGCAGTTTGATGCGGATTCTGATGGATGAGAACATTCAGACGCCTCTCGTCAAGATCCAACATGCGACCGGAACGTCGCCCGCCCTCCACGTCGAAGTCGCCCTTTGCAACCCTCGCAAACCATTTCCGGGCCGTTCCTACCAACAGTGCATCATCTCCGTATGCGGCACAGATGTCACAAGCAACCGTTCAGCTTTGATTGAATGCACAAAATAGCACTTGTCGAAAATGCGTTTTTTCGTCCACCTGACACTTCATTTGAAGATCCGGACGAAACAAAACTGCAGTAGATCGTCTAACGCAGTTACGAAGAGCAGAAAATCCGCTATTGATTGGTGTATAACACTCCTCCGGAAAAGTAAACTTTCGCTGCAATAATTCAGTTTGAATAAAAGCGCACGAACTTATGCACCAACCCAATAATTTAACTGCCTACAAACAACTTCAAAAGGTGACAAGTTTATCTCAGTACTCAACGTTCAAATAAAAGGTTCACAAAAATGATTCACAAAAATATCACTTAACAGGGGGAAAGGTAGTCCACTTTGTAAACTTTTCGACTTACATTAAGATGTACCAGAAGTTTATTCACAAATAAACCCTAATATTCCCTCTAATTGGATGCTTTTTTAGTATTTTTATTTTATAAGCCGATAACGAGAAATTTTTTGAATTGGAGTCGTAATACCTGCACGAAAGAGCTACTAGTGCCGAATTAGAAGATACATGAAAATAAGATCAGCAAACTTGGCCAGGAAGAAAAGAAAATTTCATGAGAAAGACCGTAATGAATGTTGTTGTGATTGAAAAACACTGGATGTAATTCATCGAGCGGGAATGCGACTCCAGAATTGCAGCTGCAATGCTGGAACGGAACTAAAAGTGTTTCTTCGAGAAATATAAATGTCAACTGATCATTGGTTGCTTGGCTTTAAAATTGGCATCTTACCTCCTAAAGTAGTTTTTTTTTTCTTTCGTGTAAGCTTCATTTTTCTGAAAGCTTCAATTTTAATTGTAATGTCGAATTAATTCGATAAATTTGTCACCGGTTAATGAAACATGCAACTGTAGTATTAAAGAAATACTCGATGAGATATTATAGTTTAAAATAAACGTTCATATTTCTAGATGGAACTATTCACTGAATTCTTACCGCTCAATTTGATTCCACACAAGTATTGAAAGTACTTGAATGCTCATCTATTTTTTGCATAATCTCACGACAGTAACAAGAAAGATGAGTCATGTTCCACCATGGGTGGTCCACAGATCAACTCTCTGCATAATGCCATATGTTACCTGCTCATTGGAGAAGTTGCAAGTTGCAAGAAACAATCTTTGATCGCTATAAATCATCGAAGAACGTGGTCGATGCGAATTAGAATACTACAACTACAATGTGAGAATGATGTCAGGTTGTCTAATAAATATTGCTCACATCAGGCACGAGGTGTTTGGTAAATATTTGTTCTGCGACGTGTTCGTACAAAAGAAATCAGTAGTCAGTCAGTCACTCATTCGTTCAATGAACGAGCCGAAGACTCATCGTGTTATGACTGAAGTGATCAAATGAACATTTCTTGACAATGTTTAAACCCACTATCATTTCATTTCATAGCAACGAATAGCTCTATGATCTATAAACAGCGGTGAAATATAAAGAGCAGATGAAAGTGCCAAGCAAGAAGTTTGTAATAAATGTCATGCTCTTGAAGTGAGTTGATCACTTCATGAAATGTCACATCTTATTCTGCGGGTATCAAAATGAAGAAGTGAAAGTCTTTTGCACAAGCAAAGATACAATTTTTCTGCTCAAAAAGGATAATGCTCTGCTCAAAAGAAAAGGTGGGGCCATTGTGGTTCATGTGATAAGGGTGTGCGGTTGTTCAACTATTCGGGATTGGTTTTCAAAAATATTGTGTACTGTCATTATGTTGCGATTGATTGTGTACATCTTGCTCTGTACTACTTTGGGTTCGTTTTTCAGAATTGATTTGTTGACGTTTCAATTAAGATTTATTCTATCAAAATAGTCATCTGCTTCTCATAATGAGAACACTTAAGAATGATAGGTCATAAATGAAGTTTTTTTGGATGATAATAATTGTTCAGTTTATAGTGCACGCATCAAGAGGCTGCCGTAATGAAACTGAATTTGATTGTGGTTATGACGAAGGTAACGTTCACAAATGCATCCCGATTGAATGGATGTGCGATAATCTTGTTGACTGTCGTCTCAACGCACGTGTATGTTCTATTTTTTAAATTTGCTTCGGTTATTTTTTTGCTTCATTAATTAATGGAAAATATTTGATGAGCGGTCACCTGTGAGAGAATGTATGATGAGGTGCAAAGAAATTCCTATCTGTAGGATGAGTCAAGTTGTCGATACATACATTATTGTCCACGCGACACATTGGCATGTCGTAACGGGGAGTGCTTGGATGCAATATTCAAATGTAACGGTTTTGATGATTGTGGTGATGGTACTGACGAGCGAGGTTGTACCGAGTTTTATCTTAATGGTCACATTAGTGCCCCAGTGCGATGTCCACCGAACCAGTTCAGGTGCAATCGAGGGCCTTGTATCACAGACTATGCTAAATGTGACGGAATGAAAGTATGCGATTGTGTTTCTATGATTTGCTCAGATTGAGCTAGTTTGCGATTCTGCCACTGAGAGCTTCAATATTATTATCGGCGAGGTGAATGCTAATGGAAATAGCGTTCATCAAAATGTCGTAATAATGAGTGCTTTTTGCAGAAGTCTTTTGAAATCGATTATGGGGTTCACTGAAATTCTCTTAGTGTTGCAGGATTGTCCAGAAGGTGACGATGAGGAAAACTGTGGACCAACCACAAATGTGACAATGTCGTGTTCTGAAAATCAGTTTATGTGTGACAATTCGTGTTTACCGCTTCAATGGAAATGTGATGGACAGAAAGACTGTGACGACGGTACCGATGAAATCGAGGTATTTTTCATTGTTCATTGCCTGCGCTCTGAAATGTACTTATTTGATTAACTGACGCTTGTTTCTAGGAGGAGTGTGGTTTACTGCATGAGGAGGAAGATGAACTGCTGAATTTACCAACTCGTGAAGAATATCATCAAATATCGTTACGTAACAGTTTCTGCTCACCGTCAGAATATCTCTGTGAATCAGGTCTCTACGCTTGTTCTTGTCACTGACATTAAGCAAAACCTTTCCGTTGATTAACTACTGAAAGGCATCATCGATATGTCAAGTATCTTTCATTCAATGCACAATTTTCAGGTAAATGTATTCCCAGAGAAAAACTCTGTGACAACCATAAAGATTGTCCGAACGGCGACGATGAAGGCCATCGATGTGGAGAATGTGCATCATACGGCTGCTCATATTCATGCGTTGATAATCCAGATGGTAGTTTCGTAAGCTGATATATTCGAAAACTATGATGTGACTCGTTATTCAGGAGCACAGTGCTTGTGTGCAGAGGGTGAAGAGCTGGCAGGTGATGGTCGTACGTGTACGGATGTAAATGAGTGCGATACACATGCAGCTGAGGTTTGCTCACATAAGTGTGTCAACACGCAGGGCTCGTTCAGGTGCGAGTGCTTTGACGGATTCGATCTAAGCTCTGATGCAAGCTCATGTCGTGCCAAACCAGATCCATACTCGTCCATCCTCTTCAGTCTTGGCAGTGAGGTAAACATTTAACTATTTCTTTCCTTTCGTTATCATATTCCAGATGGTCCTCTTGGTTGATTTGGTGCAATCAAATCGTCAGTCTGTCGGATCATTGACTGAATCGAAATCGCACCCTTATTTAGGTACGACATATGCCTCTATCATCACTAGGCTCAACGACCAGCTACGGTATCTATCAACATAACGATCAAATGGGAACGATTGTACGTTCAATAGTGTTTGCTCGATCAAGCAATCAACTGCTGATGGCAGTTTCAAATGCCGATCACGAAGGACATATTCATTCTTCAGTGAACGGCTTACAGAAGTGCTTAATTGGGGATGTGAATGGCATTGCAAATTTGGCGTTTGATTGGATCGCTCAAAATATTTATTACACTTCACAACGTGAGTTTGTTAATTGTTTTTCATTTCACTGAGAATCACAACTGCCGTTTCCTGCAAAAGTATTCGCCTGAATTGCCAGTAAATGATGCTTATTTGAAACAAATGCGCTGAGAAAGCAATCGAGTCAGTTGCCAGACTAAAAAATTTTAGATCCATCGAATGCGACTGGTGTTGGTGTGTGTAGCTTGAACGGTCGTTTCTGTTCTTTACTGGTCAAAGGTATCGTTAATAATGAGTATTACCGAAGACAGGCTTACCGTGGTTTAGTGGTAAATCCCCTGCGTGGTATGATGTATTGGGTTGATATCCCAGGTTCATTTGACTCTCCAAAAATTATGACTGCTGATATGTCCGGAAACAATGTATGTTTATTTTTTGTTAATTTTCCGTTAGGAAAGGGATATTGGCTGCACCAAAAGAAAAGTTTATTTGTTTAAGGTACGAGCACTTGTTAGCACGAAGCTTGAACATCCCCAGGGGTTGGCTATGGATTACATAAAACAGAGGCTATATTTTGCTGATATAGAGCTGAGGCTTATCGAAAGGGTTGACGTTAATTCCCTTGAAAGGTTTGATTTGAACTTAGTATTGCGGAGCTTCATTAAAACTTGCAACGCTCTCGTGAATTTACAGTTCTTCAGTTTGAAAATTGTAGAGTAACAATAACGTCAAGAGGTGTGCATCATCCGTACGAATTGGCATTCTTTGATGACTACATTTATTGGACTGATTGGAGCACTGAAGCGCTGGTAGCAACCCGGGTAAATGAGCAGGAGACTCCTCATGTGGTTCATTCTCTTGAACAAATGCCGTATGGCATTGCTGTTAATCATAGTGCTTACTGGGTAGGCCAGTTATTTTTTCGGTTTGCTCACTTTTGGAAAAATTTCGAGCTTTTATATCCAGTGTTCATTTGCTCTGAAAATGCAGCAAGCCTCAGTTTTAATTAAAGTCAGTTTACTCGTTTCCATATGCAACAATGAATATTTTACGGAAATCATCATTTTCAGAATATGACTATGAGAAACCCTTGTGAAGATATACAGTGTGATCACTTGTGTGTATTGTCGGTAGGTGTTAAAGGTGATGTCGTCGGACGTTGCATGTGCCCAAATCTTTATAAAAACAGCGAAGAATACGGCTGCATTCCAATGAACTCTACAGAAATACAACAGCTTGGTGGTGCTCGTAATGTATGTCGCACTTTGTTTTGTCTGGCAATGAACTGAAATGGAATGATATTGTAGCATTTATTACTAATTCAAGGTACCGTCACTGTGTACGACAATGATGGTTGAATATTGTGAGAAGGGCATTGGTTGCATGAATGGAGGAACTTGCGTCAAACAGATCAACAGTCATGGACATGTCGAAGCTATTTCGTGCAAGTTTGCGTTTCTTTCTTGAAAACTTTTACTTGCTTTTGGCTTCCGTCGGTGGGTCAGCTGCTTGTTTGAAATTCAAGTAAAACTCTTCAGTTTTACTGTATTTTTTGCAGTTGCGTTAATGGTTTCAATGGTCAGTACTGTGAATTAGGCAGTGCATGGACAGATGATGAACTAGAGATTGATGATAGCTCATTCTTGTCTATTTTATTCTTGCTAGTGCTTCTGATCTTGATCGCCATCAGCGCTTATCTAGCCTCCGAAAAGTGTCCTGTTGTTCGGTAAGTCTCATGACCGTTTGTATCACCAAGAAAGGCGGTTACCTGTGTTTAAATTTCAAATGTTTTCATTCTATCCATCGCTATGACTTGCTAAAATACTTGACAGGGTGTTCAAATCGAAAGACTATTGAACTGTTTGGAATGAGGAATTTGTAAATAGTTAATTCTGTGGTTCTTGTTATTATGCCACATTTGCTCTTGCGTTCTATCTCAGACATTTGGCCTAGTGAAATGTTCAATTATTGAAGTCGTGGAGTTGATTCACTGCTAGCAATGCGACTTGTTCGATTAATCAATCCATCTGAGGAAGATACTGAGCGAATCATCAAACCTAAGTCAATGGTTTATGAATCAGACGGCTTCAGCAACCCATCTTATGAAGTTCCTGAGAAGGACAAAATCCCTTTGTCATCGGGTGCAGCTCCCACTTATAATACTCTTCCGGTTATTATTTTTTGAATGATATACTCTTCAGATTCGTTCTTCTCATATTTATTTCCTCTGATAATCAAATCGAATCTGTTCAATACCTTGCATAATATACTTATAAGCATTCGGAATTCATCTTCATCTTTGCTACATCTTTTCACTGACTATAACACAAAATGGTTCGAAATACCATAAAACAGCTTCATTTAATGAATGCATCGCTCATAAAAGTTTCTCGTTTCAGGAGCACTATAATGCGTCTGTGCATCGCACTCCCGAACCACCGCGCTTCTCAATCGATACTCCATGATAATTATCCACCTTATCGAACAACTGTTTTAATTTTGTCTATTATTAGCGACTTCGTCGTTCATGTTCATTATTTTTTGTTCTTCACTGTGTTGTTCTATAGCGTTAGCCAACCGGTCTCATTTTATATTTGCGTCTTTTCTCTTTCAAATTCCAGATTTCCTTTGCGATGCAATTCAATTATTAAATTCTAGATTAGTTGATTTTGCAATGTGTTTGCTCACATCAGTTAATCTCGTTCTCTGCTAAGTTTGCAGGAAATAAAGCAGTTCTTCAAGCTCTTCCCCTCACTTTCACAGCGTCTTTAACTTGCTCGAACATGAGTTTAGCGATTTGTGTTTTTTTTAATTCCAACCTTTTCGAAAGACGTCAATCGTTATCTTCCTCTCAATAGGAAACGATCTGTTGATTTCTAAAGCTTTGAGGGGACCTGATACATTAATGTCAAATTGCATATTGTTGTGTGAAATGTTTTGTTTTGTGTGATATCTCTGTGATGATGTTCAATTTTGTATTGAGTTTAAATGATTGGTGCGTAAATATATATATATACATATAGTATACTTTGATTGTTCATGCGTTCATGTCATGCGTTTCACGTTCGTTTTATTTGTAAATGCTGAACATTGCACCTCAATAAACATCAAACAATAAAATTGTATGCAAAACATTGTCTATCATCGAAAATAGTAAGACGGTTGGTTAGTGCGTATTGCGTGTGGTTAGTTATAAGTTATTGGAAAGTCTGTTACAATTTTTGAATAATGTCAATGAAAGTGGGTGATCGCCGAACCTGGTATAGTCTGATCTGATTTTTTGATTTTAGATGCAGTTTGAATTGCAGCGTTATTTGTTGCATGATTGGTTCAGCACTTCATCTTATGACTTTGGTTTTTTGTTATTTGGGAATGTTAATAAATTTTACTGCTTCATTAATTAGTGTAAAGTGTTGTTCGTTTTACTTCTCTTTGAGTTATTTTTGCCCATGTGAAACTGCAATTTCCATGGTCTAAAATGCATTAGAGCTGAGCAGTTTTATCGTCTAGCTTCTGGACGACGCAAAACGGTAGCATACGGTTGGCTCTGGTAAACAGTAGCTCTAGTAACAGCTGTGGTAAACAGTTATGAGATTTGTTTCATGATGTATCTACGAAGAGGTGTTGAAATTGCTCCTTGTACAAAGTATCTCAATGTTTGGCTGCCGAATTACTTTGCCGCTCAATTTACCCAATACCATAAGAAATTACCAGCGAGGGTAAGCAAGATAGTGGCATATTGAATTTCCACTGGGTACGGTTTCTATGTAATCGTCTGAAGATGCAAGTTTGTCATCGATAGATTTGGCTAAAGCGACAATTCTGGAAAACGAATTGCTGCGCAGTTCGGAGATCAATGCGTTCCGGTTCAATCAGCAAACACTCGATGCGTCATAATTTGCAGTTCTGCTATTGCGTTATTATTACTGTTAGCAGTAGTAGCAACACCATTTTATCCTTGTTTAATTAAAAATATCATTATCGCATACAAAATGTCACGATATAATGCATTTTTTGTCGTCAAATGAAGAGACACGTCTCGTTTGAACAGCAGCCGTTTTGGCACGATTCATCAGAAGATCGGTACGTAAGCTAGGTCGTCGAGCGTTAACATCAATGTATCTGCAATGTTTGTTGAGTTGTTGAAACTCGCCACAAACTTGCTTGGTTTTACGCACAGAAATGTAGACGAAATAATTCTCCACTCCCCACTCCCATTGCTACTGAACTGCGTGCAACCAACTATGACGGAATTGCTTACTGTAGCTGCTAGCCGACAACAAAATCGGTAACCGCAAAAGAGCAACGTAATCAATCGCATGAGTGAAATTATTAATTTTTCTTTTACTCAGTCTTCATCATATCTCTTATTTGATGAGGCTTACGGAAAATGGCTGAAAATGAGACCAGCATGAAATTCTCAAAGTTGCTAAAGAATCTGAAGTTTTGTTTCGATATGATTTTGTTTCTTACATTTCATTTTCCTCCTTCGAAAAACGACTCCTCATGCGCTGAAGAATTTTTTTCTTCTTATTTTCTTCGATTATGCCATCTGTAGATAGTTCGTTACGAAGATTTCTGTGCAGTTCAGGATTCATGAATTTCGGTAGTTTTGCCATTGTGAAAATCCGACCAAAAACCTTAAATATGCACTGTTTGAGGTAAACTTATTCTTTTACTTGAAGGCTATTGGAAGGAATGACTAAATAATCTTTTTAATGATATTAACTCGAAAATTCCTTAACACATCATCAAAAAAACGAATTATCTGAAAAGTATTTGTAAGTGATAACTTTATTAATTGCTCTTGCATAGAGCGCTTATACTTAACAAAAGTGCTCTTTGAAAGTTTTCCGCACTATGAGGCATTTGGTTGAGAGGAATCTATCTATATATTGATACTGTTTAGCTTGTTTCGTGGTTTAATTTGATTAAAGTGATTTCTCAGAAGGAATTTCAACGGCTAATATTTCGCAACGATTGTAAAAACTTTTTTATAACAGCAAAAATGTTGTGAATCAAACGAATAAATATACCTTATCGATATTGGTTGGCGTTGACGCGGAACACTGACAAACATTGTTCGACGAATCTGTGGCAGAGCTGAGTAGAGCGCATACCTTAAAAATGAAATTGACGAACGCTGTTAAGACGAATGAAAGCAATTAACATGAATAATATTTCATAATTGATTCACTGCAGTCGTCAGCCTTTTAGTAAATTAATTTTTGCTACTTATAAGTTATTTTTATAGTGTTTTCATAATATGCTCATTAAATATACACTGTAATGAAGCACACATGAATTCACCTTTTAGAAATCCATTTCAGCAATTGCTAGTTTCGTGATTAATTTCTAGTGGTATCAGCATGACTTTATTGGATACCGTAGTGTTTGTGGAGTGAATCTTATTAACAAAATGAAAGAGGAGAAGACTTCTTTAGCTGATCGCTTCAGGTGGCAATTCAAAAAAATATTGCCTTAAGATTCTGTCGATTTGAAAACGTCGATTCTTTTTTAAAGTTATCAGAAATCGTGCCTATTGTGATTGCCAAGGACATTGAAATGATTGCTTATCGAGCCTTTCCGCTAGATTCGTTGAAAGTATTTCACAAAAAGATGATGTTGAGTACTGCAACGGATGTCACAAGCTATCCGATATCCTTTAATTTATCTAAAGTTACCATTTTTTGCAATGAAAAACCCCAACAAAACCTCGAAATTGCTTGAATTTATTCGATTCAGCATCCGATATTGATTCAGCAAAAAATAGTTCAATGTTTATTCTTCATCAAATCAGTGGTGTATTGAATATTTTATGTATACTCTTGAAGTCGATCGATTTTTTCGTCGAATTCTTCAAGTTGACTTAAACATATCTTGTTGCACATTTTGCTTTTGAAGGAATCATGAATCATTTCTACATTTATGTACACAATTTGATACAGTAAGCATTTCAGCATCCTTTTGAAAAATGAACCAATGGGCAAATTTCACATAAAGATGGTCATTGAATTGTTTGTTTGATTGATGCAATGAGAAAGGGATATTTATTTCATTAGTTTTCATAATTATAATCAATCCAAATGTGTATATTATCGAGTCCAATTTTCATACAGAATTGATTCAGAAACAATGCTTTTGAAAAAGTGAATCTAACTGACAGTTCCACTTCGAAAAAAATTAACACTGAATACCAATTATATTATCACCTCATCGAAATCAATTTGCCATCGCGTTTGAGGAAGATCAATTTTGTTGACAATGAATAGGATTGGTATCGAATGCCGACATACACGTTGACCATTCATTTTACACTCGAGAATTTGCTTGTTGATTTCGAGCATATGTGTAACGCTTTCCTCTTGATCAACAGCACTTACTATCATAAACATATCACCTTAAATATTGTACTTAATATTTGTACATACATGTATTTCCTTTAACCTCTCATTATAGATAACACCTTCCCGGAGAGATCCCTTCAAAAAAAACTTAAATCTACTTATATCTTTCTCATCAACAAATCTCCGTTTTTGATAGATTACCTACTACCTTGGCGGGATCCCCATAAATTGAAACTTTACCCACACTCAATCTATAACGATCTGTCAGCTTGAAGTAAGCTTGAAAAGGTTCTTCAAACTGACTTGAACAATTCTGGGTAGTGTTTTAAGTGTCGAATTATTATTCACTCATTTTTGTGTGTTTAGCACGTGATGATTCTGGACAATCTATTATATATTCCAGTCTCGATAGAAACTCTTCCAAAAATTTCGGTTAAATTTCATCTCGTTGGATTCCCCATCATGGGTTTTCGCTATAATCGCATATATGCATTTGAAAGAGCATTGCGACACATTGAAAAGGACTGTAAAAAATCATCTGTTACACAGTTTAAACCAAATTCCAGGAATTAAGAACGTCTAACTGAGTTTTGTATATCTAATTAAGAACATAGCTAAGTATTTTCACAATCCGCACTCTTCTCAACTGGCATCAACCGAAAGAGTGCACATCAGCCTAATGCAGAGGCTGCGATTACCAAAACTGGATATATGAAAAGGCGATCGAGCTAAATAAAATCATTTATCGATGCTCTCACATTCATGAATTACGCATGTGTTTAGCTTAGAATTTAACTTAAACGCTGTAATTACAACTGGTTCCAGTCGTCAAGAATTCAAATTACATGTCATTATCGAAGCACACAGTCGTCGGTCGAAGTGCAATAACGATGAATAAATCAATGAAAATAACCAATGATAAATGAACAATAAACAACCAATTCAGGTAGATAAATTAACTTGGTGTGAGATCATTGAAACGTTCAGAAAACGTCGACGATCACATTTTATTATTCAAAAGGTGCTTCCTTGCGTATTTTATAGCTGAATATGAGAAGTGGGCGTCGTACTTTTTTCAGTGATAATCAAACGAAAATTCTGATTCAAAGGAATGTGCGGTAAATAACTATTCATATGCATCTCACACCATTTCTAATAAACTGATCAATATAACACATCATTCCTGAGAACAATATCATATTCTGTTGCAATTCCATCATCAGTATGAATATTCGACATCTTTAAGAGCATTATCATCAAAAGAACAATTCAAGAAGAGAGTACATGAGTGTATCATAATTCAAAATATTTTTCAGATTCTCATCTCGCTATGCATCGAACGCACCTCATACTTTTTCACATCGGACATCGTTAACTTACACATGCTCTTCTCATGGATTGATAGGAACTGGAATGATTGATAATCCTATATGTAGGATCAAGTAGAGCAATTAATAATAATCGAAAATTATCTTTTGAAAAAAAATCTCAAGAGTGAGTATATGACATGCACTAACTGCAGACACCGCTGGCTCAGAGTTCACATTTGCTAGCTGCTTATCGCTCTGGAAATATTGTTTGAGATGATTACGATAATAAGGAACCATAAAATATATTTCTCACAGAAGTCTGTAGGTAAAAAGCGCATATGCATACTTCAAGCGCATTGAAAACAACACATGAAATGAATATTAGTGCAACTGAAGAATTGGAATCGTTGCTTTATTGAAGGACGTAAATAGAATTACATTTTGAAGCTTTCAATCAGTTTTTTCATCAACAATTAACCGATTCGCTTATCCAATCTCATGTTTTAAAACAACTCAGTAGCGAAAGTACTTTATTGGATAAAATGAATTACATCGTAAAAACATATGAACTTTGTAATGCTGAAAAGATAAGCACAAGGGACAAGGAACCGAAATGAATAAACAAACAGCAAACAAAACGTACATAATTGGGAATTACTGAAGCGAAATAAATAGCCTTATCGTAATGTAAATTGAACGATCCGCATAAAGATGTTGATACTGGATTAGCTGCTTTATTTATTTCAACTTATCGCTTCATCAATCTTCATCCTCTCATATTTTCATACATAGTAACATCGCAACAAACTGCCCAACACATATGCTTATTACATACTGCCAATTAGCTACATAATGTATAATACTATTTATTTGCTGCATAACGTATTTCCATGATTAAGAAACCAGTGGGATGCTATTCTCGCGAGTTTCTAAAGAGAGAATAAATGCAACGGAGGAAAGCTATTAACTCTAGAACGCATATTGGGATGATTCTGACCCCGCAACTGTGCCATTCTCCTCTTCAGTACAATCCTAAACTTTAATTCCGTGACATATCAAAGTCCTTGAAGGTTACATGTGTTCTTTTCCTAATAGATTAGCGTCATTTTAAGGGAAAGTATTATCCCTTTTGACTTCAACCCAATTTTCACTAAAAAATTGATTGCTGATGTCTCTAAAGAACAGACGGAAAGACTGGTAAGCACGCAAAAAAAGCATGCAAATAATGCTATACAGAAACTGAATCGTAATCTGATATCATTAAAATCAATTTGAAGAGCTGGTTTACGCTCAATTTCGGCATAAAATGATGGGCTTACCTGCAAATTCGTTATCTTAATGACGGAAATACTCATTATGCTAAGGGAGGGTGTACGTTGTGGGTGTTATAAATTCTTTTGGGGATCTACTCAAGTAGAAGTATCTGTTAATTTTGAGATGAATATACATATACATTAGACTGACAAGTATTTGAATGAGAAAAAAAATGAAGCTCCAAAAACCAATGGCGTCGTAGTTTATGAATTTTAAATTTCTAAAGTTTTTTTGGTCTACCGCCCCCTCCCCCTTTTTTTAAACTGAGAAGGCAACACTTTAATGGAAAGGCCAAGAAATTCATTTACGAAAGGTTGCGCCGTCCACATTGTGCACTTAAGCACTTTTGACAAAAAATAAAGAACTTGATTTGGCTCCATTTCCAATTCATTTTTGATACAAAATTTCAAGTTTTTTTTTTCAGACCTGAAGGTGTCTTTTTGAGTCGTCGGATTGCAGAGGCTCAGAAATTCGAAGAAAATTGTCACCTTAATATGAATGTGTATAGTTTCATTTATGTATACACCGCTTATTGGTTCCAATAGATTGTAAACAAATTTTGTTCAGAGTGATGACAGGAACTGATTTAATCTGAGCTCATTAACATACTATTCGAACATACAACAATTAATTATCAGCATACGCGCTCTATGTGAAAGCCGAGAGCCTATACATAGACTATTGGAAGGCACATGCAACTTCATGATCATTTTATACTTTCAGCATAAATGGAGATCTTTCGGTGTTCAGATGATATAAGTAATCGTTGATAATTATGCATTGATTTCAAAAAAAAAATTATTGACAATACCTGCCTGCAAAATATCCTTGAATAGGTTTGATTAGAATCTTTTCAGACAAACAAAGCTTTCAGTCATGAAAGCTGATGAATTTGACTAGAATAATTCAAAGGACATCGAAATGAAAAACGAACCTTCAAAAGAGACAGCTATTTCTAGAAAATGTTATTGTTTAGACAAGAGCGCACGAGTTTTTTTTGCAATCCATTCAACTCCTCTGAGTCTGAATCGATCGCGTGAGTGGCCCTTGCTTATCACATTGGAAACTATCCCACTGGTAATTATTGACTTTTTTTTTCGGAATTCAACTAGCAGATTCCCTATTCGGCATTTTCATGCCATTCACTCCCTGCCTTTGTAAATCACAAGATAATTCGATCACCTAACTAAACATTCAAACTGCCTTTACCTACCTAACATATGTGCCCTCGTTTTCGTTTGATTTATCGGAATAATTCGAATGACATCGACAGGAGCAATTAGGTTTCAGAAATACAATTCTATTAGAAATACAATTCTACTAGAAATACAAAAATACAATTCTACTAGAACAAACCTCTTCTATACAGCAATGCAGAAAAGGGCAGCAGCAATTGGATTTCAGAAATATCAAAGTTCAAATGTATTCTTAATTGCATAACATTTGCAGTGAACCAATCAAAGTCAATGTTTGAATTTCGATTTTCATTCAAAATGCAGTGAATTACCAATTCTCATTAATTTTCTATGTATGAGCAAATTCATTGCCGCTGGCAATCAAAGATTATCGAAGAAAAATTGGAATACTTAAAAATAATCATTTACATAAAGAAATTCATTTCGAATGATCGCAAATACGACCTATTCATGAAGTTCATTTCATTGCTCATTTGATAACGCTTAGCATTCCCCGTCTCTCGTCGAAATAAGATTATTACGTTGACACTGATCGCTTAAATTCTCATACTCGAAACATCATCAACGTTATTACATTACCATTATCGTGACCGTCCTCCTCACCACGTTAATAAAACTAGCATTAGCCATTTTTAGGTCAGTGATGAATTTGCACAAACGAAAGAATTATTCGCTGCGAGCGTTGTGTTTAACTGGAGATATGACTCGATAATGATGACGTCGAGTAATAGAAATGATTCGGTAACAATAGATTGGCTTTATATGAGATGGTATCATGCTTTGCAAACCAATTCTGCATAAACCGTCTGTTTTCCAGTGCTGGAGATGATCGATGAAGCAAACTTACTTTCAAAACTTAAATGATGTTTCTCCTCCTCAGTTAGTTATCCAAAAAATCCACTGATTTCATAGTTAATAAGTCAATTAAAGGGGAAGCAACAAGAAGGATGCTCATTAAAATTTCCATTCTCATCCTTGAACACAGTAATTTGTTGCGTCATTAAAAGATCCAACAATAACTGACAAAATCTCCACACATAACCTATTTGATTAATTTCAGATATAACAAAGTTCAACATAAATCCGGCTGAACACTAATGGTCATAAATTAATATGAATCGCGCAACCACAAAGTACACATATAGCATGTATATGCGCTTAGCATATTATTTCATTTAACGATACCATCTCAACGTATTGATTCTAACTTCATCATTACCTTGCGCAATTCCTATTCAATTGAACATCACGCACCTCATACACAAAGGAAATATTCCTTTCAAATGGCATGACTTTTCAGTGTGTGATTACTTTCATCTTAAATACATTATTGATGTGCTTGAGCGCTGCATACGACATGCTGCCGAATTAACAAATAATCTTAACAAATTAGCCAAAAAAAAGAATGCTCATGAATAAGAAACACTTCAAGAATCACTTCACATGACCAAAATGAGAGGATTCTTAAGAGAAATTCGATAAATATAAATTGTTCGCAATTATTCGAAATTCAATGAAAATTATTGATTGGTATGATCGTAGAATCAAAATAACACTAAAATTCGTCGAATGATAAGTTTTGAAAGAAATGAATCTTCGCTAGCGCTTTCGAAATTCAAGGCATCTTACGATTACTTATTTGGAGAACATCATTCAATTACGCATTTGTTGGAATTGGGAAGATTTCATTTAAATTTGCATAATGATATGCAAATTATGAATAATTCAAACATGTTTTCTCTTGTGCAAAGTGAACATCAACGTATGAAAATGCATTCATTCCATATTGCTGATGTTGATGCTCAATGGCAGCGACAAGTGAATAGCAGCGACAATTAAGAAACATTTGAAACTTGTACAAAAATTTATTTAATAAGCTCACCTGATGCATATGAGAGTCGTCGAGCGGCAGGGAATGGATCATTGCCCGAACAATCAACAATATCTAGTTGAAATAATTCGCCACGAATTTTATAGAGTTTACGATAAAAGTTTTCAATCGTCGGAATGTAACGTTCTTCGAAATCGTTATTCAGGAAACGATTCACAATTGCGCTTTTCCCAGTGCGGGGTGATCCGACAACGACCAATCGGTACACTTTTTTAATTGCTGGTGAACTTGGACAACTACCACCTTCACGTTGGGTTACTTCACCCATTTTTGACGGTAAACGAATCAGATGAGCATGCTTTGGACGTTGTGACTGTGTTTGAGAAAGACGACGTGATATCAAGTTACTCATTACATAAACTTTTATCTTATTTTCTTTCGGATATTTAACCTTCTTTATAACTTTCTTCGTTCAGTGAGAAATTCACAAAAGCAAAGTAATTCTGATGAGTACTTGTATGCAAAAGATACTTTTTCCACAATAACCATTAAACAGTGAAGGCAGTCGATGAATACTTGTCAACGGATCAGATTAATATTTTAAACAACAACAAAAAGAACAACAATAGCAAATTAACACAATATCAAATAGCATCTAGAAATGCCTCATTCAATGGCTTGATAGTGTATGTGAATATGAATATTCATTGTAGAATGCGATGTTGTGCTGGATAGATGTAAAAGGCGAATGAATGGCTGTGATGGGAAGGGGTGGGGGAGGTAAGGAGGGAGGGATAGAGGGAGCGAGAGAGGGAGGCAGGGAGGGAGGGAGGGAAGGAGGGAGCGAGGGATTTTGCCTGAGTTAAGGATGCAGCAGAATGAAATAATACTGAGGGAAGTAGTGGCTGTGTCGTCTCGCACCATCTGTATCTATACTGAACACGTATGAGTGAATTTCAACAAACTCATTATATGCTAACTATTTATCTGTTACTGAATGTCACCTTTTATCACATATCACAACATGTAACATGAGAGCACTGTAACGAAATAACAACACACAGTCCATCTTATTTAATGATTCAAATAAACATCTCATAAATAATAAATGAATGTCTTTCTTTTCTGTTCGGCTGAAATAATGAAATTACATGATAAGTAAAGCTTATATTGTATAATTTGTTCTATTCCGTTGATTTCAAGCATGATTTTAATTAACCGTCAACTCTTCAATAAGACATCTTATTGTCAATATCGAGATTGCAAGGTTGTCTAAAAATAACACTAATGACTAGTGTGTCACGGAGATCGAAGAATTTCGGGGACCCCGTCCCGATTCACTGTCCTCGACTTTTTCGAGCCGACTGCATTTTCTGAGTCCTTGACTGCAAAATTTTGTCCCCAACTTTTTTCCATCCCCGCAGCACACTAATATCAACAATAAGAATATAATCTGACATACAAATAAAAATGTTTTTTTTGATCAACATAAAAGGATTATTAAACCGTTTCGTATAAAACATTGGTAATCATTAATTAATTTATTATTCATTATTCATGATAATTATTTATTCAGTTTTCGCCATTTTAACACTCGATTCATTTCAGTTCATTCAGCAACCATTTAGCGATGCTTTTGCATACAACAACCATGCACATTCAGTTGTTTCACTCGCATGTGAGTGAGCAGCTTCGTAATCAAGAGAAGGAATGAGAAATTCTCCTCTCTGAAGTTCGACTTCACAAGATAGCTGAGAATGGCTGCCCATCTCCCAAAGTAAATTGCTTGAGAAGAAAGTAATTTATGGACCACTTTGTGACCAATCCTTGTGTCTCATCGTGTAGATTTCTTTTTCCGAATTTCACAAGTATCGATAAAGGTTGAATTTGTTCATTTTACCATCATCACTGTCACTAAAGTATCACTTGTCCAAATAATAACTTATATACTCCCCCACTGTAGTGGAATATACACTGATTCCAATATCTGATTTCAGTCGTTCTATTCACTCATATGCTACGAGCCAATGAGTGAACGTGAGTGAATTTTTATTTCAAAATACCTTCGGTGGGAGCAAACATTTGCATTGAAGCGAGAAAAGCATTTCTTTGCTACGTATGTAATTCAGTTATTTCTGTACAATCGTTCACTTCTGATGCACTGACCGTTGCGATGTAACATCACTTTAAATGATTCACATTCATTTTGACTGCAGTGAACATTTAGTTTTGTTCTGAACCATTTGGTATCTTAATTAATATCTTTAATGAGCGCTTTATTTCGTCTATTTCACTATTCAACACCTCTCCTCTTCATACATCGGATTGCAATCATATTATATCCTAAGATTCAGCAACTTTTGAAATAAAGAAATGGCACATGTTTAACACATCCTTTCTGAACCAGTGTGTCCATAATTAATTAGAAAATAATTTATTCAATAAACCATATAGGTAATAACATTTTATGTCTGGAAACAAGGCATCAACATCACAAGATAAGCACGATTCAGGTAAAACATCAACAATTAAATTTTTTGTGGCGATATCTTAACTTTTTCTGTGAATAACTTCAATGGATTAATGTTCAGTTGCTTATTTCTGAGATGAAAAGAAACCAAACATATTCCTCGACAAATTTTCTTTTGAAATTCTCAAATGTTTCAAATTAACGAAAACTGTGTTATACAGATAACGGGATTCCTACATTAAAAAAACAGTAAAATAGCTGAAATAGAATTGCCGCTTTCGTTGTATTTTTAATTTGTCCGGATGGAGTTGGATTGTTTGAGGACACATTTAAAGAACAAATACGAACCATAATAAATGGAACGGTGACGAAGAAAGACAAAACATGAGTGGTGACATTATGAAATGTTTTGCGGAAAACGAAGGTTGAGGTGGCTCTATGCTCCTTCTATTATCGCTCTGGTGGTAAACAATAAATATTACTGCATATGAATGAGCTGGGAATGATAATGCATAATTCGGGATGACTAGATTACCAAAATTATACAAAATGTCATGTTTTAACTGATCCTGAAACCCCGAGATTTCTCAGAAGCTGAAGCCCAGGATCGAGGCTTGAATTCATCCCGAGCAAACAATTATATCCACCTGTTAAACTGCTATTAATTTCTCCTCACAAATCTAATAAATTCGAAGCGTAACACTCACTTTCGTTTCTTTGCAACCACGCAGAAATTGCGTCATATCCATTCGTGCACAGTACCAATTATTATTCATTTTCATAATTCACTAGTCGTTACAATGTAGTATTATATGCTCTCATTTCAATTACTACAACTTACCAATATTACTTTCACATATCAAAACTTAAGGGTTCACCCTCATGTGTTCAGTTTCTTGAAATATGAGATAACACGGAAAAATAATGATAGCTTTTACACTCAATTCAATTAAAATTCCACGTACCTATCGATAAAAATTTTCGCTAATAACATAATATCGCCTTCTCCTGCTGCATCCATATCCCCATTGCCATTCTTCATCGCTTCCCTTTACATTCATCGCTTCATCTCCAACGATTCATTCACCATACACCTCTTATTATGAGCGTTTCCGCTATGTTTCATTGAAACATTTCAATTGAATCAAAACATTCGTTTTCGATTAATTCACATTGTCAGTGTCCTTGTTTTTTATTGAGAAAAAAAAAAACGTGTTCCTTTGTACAAGATGCTTGTTGCACAGATTGAACACGATGGCATTTTGCATTTTGCAAGGTTGTTCTTCGCATTATCATCCATAGGCCACATAACAATCCTTGTTGAATTTTTTCGCATACAGAGTTTATAGGTTAGACATTCACACCTGTATGTGAAGCGGAACGACATTGCTTTATGCTGTCGTTTATTCGAATTACGCTTTTCGCCTACACTGCGTAACCCTTTCATAATGCGTCTTATGGCTCAACTAAACTTCCACGAGCAACGTATCCAATCCACTAGACAAATTACTCATCACATTAATAATCGATTTTTAGGATGTTTAATACTTACCGCATCTTACTTCCTTCATCGTTTTTAATGGTCTCATTATAGACAACATCTTAATGATTATTTCACTAAAGTTCTCAGAAAAAAAATTCATACTACATAACTACGGCAAAAAGGTACGATTGTTTCGGTCAACAAAACTTTTCTGTTTATAATTGAAACCTGAATTCACTTAAAAAGCGTTACTCGTCGGTATAAAATTCTACATGCTAAACAAGCTTTTCGCCGCATGTATGTATAATAGCCAAACGAAAACTTCTCATTTAGCACATCCCAGTGGGAGAGAAAGTACAAAGGAGAAGTTCATTAGTGATAAGCGATTCTGTTTGAAGTGATAGCACCAGCTTATAAACACCTCATTATTAAATGACGCTTCTTTAATCTACCCAACTCGTCTCGATGCGATCCATTTACACACTGGACAAATGTAGTTAGAAATGCATTTCGATAAAAGTATCCAGATCGACGGATATAGTCGGTGCTTGTCATGTGAATACGGTATCTGATGATGTTGAACCATAGCTAAATGTTGTGATAAGAATCGACTGCATCTTTCTGACAATACACAAGTGGTGAATAAACGAACTTTATGCTTATAGCAAACAATGTTTAGCTGTATTATAATGGCATATGACTCAAAACGTCTCGATACCGTAAATTAGATTGTTTCATCACCTTACAGGCAAGTGAAAACCCATATTATCCTCTTTAGCAAACACACCATCCTAAGCAAACTATACTTGTTTATCTGCGAATTCAATCCACACAAACACTTTTATGAGCGCTGAGGAAATACAATTAGAATGGAAAAAACGAAACGAAAACTCAGGTGAATATTTTTGATAAAGCAAAATGAAGGGAATATTAATAAACGAAAAATGTTCAGTCAGTGCTTCAGGTGTCTTTGAATCAATAAAGAGAGAACAACACGTTAATTACTGAACTTGAAACATTTATCGTTATTCAGGGATACATCTACTAGACTAAAACAGCGTTCAACGATCCACTTCACCAAACACGATATCCAATGTACCAATGATGGCTACAACGTCGGCAATAAGTGACATGTACGCAACATCTGGTAGCGATGAAAGATGAGCGAAACTGAAAACGACATTTATATGAGTTGTGTTTGACAATATATCAGAAATTGTTTGTTTGCTTCACCGCTCCTTTCTCACTATCATTCACTGAAAATCAGCTCATTGAAGGGATGCCTCGGTGACGTAAATGAAACTGCAAACAAGAATCATTATAGAATTAATGATAGATGTAAGAGAAACAATTTGTTCACTAGTAGTGAACAAAGCCTCGAGGAAAGATAATCAATTTTCATCAACCTTGGGCCACGAATGAAGATACGATATGGCTTCGAAGTACCATCAGCAACAATATATGTTCCGAATTCGCCGTTAGGTGCTTCAATGGGAACGTAGCACGCGCCCGGAGGAACTTGAAATCCTTCGGTGAAAAATTTGAAGTGATGAATTAACGACTCCATGCTTGTCTGTAAGAATCCCATATTCAACCAATTATAAACAACAATTCTTGCTGATATTAATAAGATTTTGCTGATTACATACAAAAGACTGTGTAACTGAGACATATTATTAATTGTATATTGCCAATTATAATATCATAGGGGACTACATGGTGATCATTCCGCCGATTAGTGTAGCATAATGACTGACAGATAATTGCACGGAAACAGAATGAAAAATTGACGTCTCTGAAGGGGAGTGGTGAATGAATCAGTTATTTATCTAGTATAACAATGAATGCAGGTGTGACTGCAAAGATCTCATCAATTAATTGAAATGAATCGAGATGCTGATTGCTCAATGTGTGGGCTAATGAGTTATGCAAAGGAAAATTCAAATAAAGCAAAATTGGCAACTGAATTCGAAACGATCGTTGACTGAGTATTAACGCAACAGTGTAATTTGGTTGTTCATTGAGTTTCGTCATTTCCAAATATTTTCGAATTGTTTTCTAACAAAAATAAACAAACAGATGTATAACAAAAAGTACTCCCATTACCTTCATTTCACGACGTTTAGGTGGCGAAATTTTGTGATCGTCAATCTTGATTTCTCCTGCAGGCATCTTATTGAGACACTGATGGACGATACGCAAACTCTGTCGCATTTCTTCGATACGACACAAATAACTGCAATAACATCATGATGAATTAATTCATGCATACTTCAGTGATTGGTCAAAACAACAAAAACAAAACTGATATAATCAATGAAAAATTAAGACTGATCCTCTGTTTTGCTCAATACCATTCAAACATTCACTTCGTCGAACAGAAGAGAAATAGTGATTGACCAACCGATCGTAACAATCGCCCTTCGTTCCAATCGGAACATCGAATTCAACTTGATCATATGCGTCGTATGGATGTGCTTTACGTATATCCCACTTGACGCCAGATGCACGCAACATTACCCCTGAATAGGCGTGATTAAGTGCATCTGGTGCCGATACAATACCAATATCGATCGTTCGCGCCTGGAACATTCAATTTATCTGCTATCAAGCATTACTTTTTCAGGCAAGTGAAATTTAGTATCAGTGCAACTAGTTCGGTGAAAAACAATATGAAGAATACGGGATGAAATCAATCACAAACTCATCGCACAATCTGCGATCTTTTGTGGGCTTGATTATGCTACGGTTCAGTTGAAGACCATTTTAAAATTTTGGGCAATGAGACCAAATTTAATGGATCAAAAACCACAAGAGATTAGGAGTTTTCGCACTTAGAGAACTGCATTATTATCACACATTTCATGTCAACAATTAGATCAACTGATAATTCGAAATTAAATCATGATAGTAGGTAAATTCCAATGAAATTCTGAGCAATTATCTAAATTCCTCATTCCTATCCGTCCCTCAGTCCTTCAAAAAACCTGGAGCATATCTTCGAGAATTTCCTTGAGTCTGCTGATCGCGGCACCATGAGCTTCCCCAACTGATTTCATCTAAACTCCCTACTACGAGCCAAGAATGAGCACCACAAATGAACTGCGAAAATTAATGGTTAAATTATGATAATGAGCCCAATGTATAAATTCATTCAATCAGATGAAACACTATCAGCTTGAAAAAAATTAAATGCATCAACGTCAACATATTTTTCCAATGGATAATTTGCGGCTCAAAATTATTGAAGAGAATTATTTTGCTTACAGATAAACATAAAATTTTTCTTGCCAGAAACTACAAGAGGAACCTTCCAAATTCTGTTGTCAGTTAGCATATCTTCCACTTCGTCGATTCTCTCGGGAAATTTTTCAGCCCAGTCGTAAATATCATCCAACAATCCCAATGGTAAATCATATGCGACTCCGCCTGGGCGGAAATAATTAATGTGCATACGTGCTCCCGATACGCGTTCGCTAAAATTGCACAAAATGAGACTGATAAACAAATTTTTTACTAAACAGATGCAGAACTCAGCTAGATGAATGAACTGATGAAGAAGCAATCGACTGAGGTAGTAAGCAAACGATCTTTTTCGTCATCAAAAGCGCTGCTCTGCTAGAAGCATCCAATCTGTCGGAAACAATGTCATGACGCAGCTGGCCAGAAAACAGAACGTTTAACATTTTACTTATAGATTTTTATTATCAGTCAAATCACTTCCCGGAGTAATTCATTCGTTGACTGACTTCAACTGCCTCGGTGAATCATTCAACGTCAAGCAAAACCTCATCCCTTGCGCGGCAGTTGCTACATTTTAAGTTGAATGTTTCATCGATGCAATTGCACATAACCTTTGCGAACAAAAAACGACGGTAAAATGTCGACGCAAATTTGCAATAAAATATGTAATATCAGAATTTTGAAGTTATGAATCACAATTCAAAGCGAGAATCAATAAGCAGTGTTTCTCTAGATTTCAATGAAATTTGCAGAAATTTTCTGAGTGTGTAAACTCATAACTCCACTCATATCCTGCTTAGGCTAATAAATTTGCCTGATAATTCAGATCGGCAAACAGCGCTGCAAATGAAAGCAATGGAATTGATAACTGTTCAAATTGGTCAGCAGTTTTACCCTTTCATAACCAATATTCATAGAAAGTAAATAACTGATGAATTCTCAAACGCAATTTCATTCAAATAAGCAAGGAATGCTCATTTCAAGACAGGTACGAATGACTAAAACGAACTTGAACTCGAATAATTTTTCACGTTCTTCAAACTGCCAAAATAACGGCGTCATGGCACCAATATCAAGTGCATGCGTTGTAATACCGAATGCGTGATTCGCTAGACGATTCAATTCAGCAAAGAGCGCTATAAAAGAATACTGAATTAGTAACTACGCTTTTGTCTATTTTCGACTGCTATACAAACGGCTTCTGAAATATATCAACATAATAAGCAATAATAATTATAACAATTAATTTGCGAGAAATCATCTAAATCGCACTCATCCAATTAATGCTACTTCAATTCACTAAAATCACTGAAACGTCCATTTAACATGAATACTTTGTGACAATCACACCTATTCCCTTTACAACGGTTTTGTTTTGGTGAAGAACTTATCTGTCTAATTCAATGTAATCGACTGGATTAAAGTGGCCTTAGCACGAATACAAATCAAGAGTTTCAATCAGCTAGTTCAACGTAAACAAAAAATACTTCAAGTGGCAAAACATGACAAGCCGCGACAACTCTTATTGTGATTTGCATCACCTTAGCACTCCATATGAAGAAAAATTTCCTACGCATACTTTTATCATTGAAATCATTGTTAATGAATTGTTGAGAGGAAATCATTGATTTAAACTTGCATGCACTCACTGTTTCTTTTCAACAATTAACGTTAAGACCGTAATCCCTGTTAAATACTATCATTTTTTTATCTTCTCCTATTTCAATATCCATTTCCACAAATCCTCTTACCCCCCCCTCTTGTACTTCTATAAAGATTCCTTGGTGCACACTTGTGGTCTACAACCCTCTTAAGATAAGATCACCTACCACTCCTCCTCTAAGTTGCTAAAATGAACTCGAGAAGTGTGAAAATAAAACAAACTTCTGATCCATTTAGCACGAGGTGGTACTTGAATTCCGAGAAGTTTTTCGACGCCAAGAGCAAAAGCTTGTTCACTACAAAACATAGTCACATAATCAAGCCGATCCATATATGGCATGCATTGTGTGTACGTTTTATACTCCATTAACTTCTCAGTACCACGATGCAAAAGTCCAATGTGTGGCATTGCCTTGATTATCACCTTAAAATAGAATCAATTTATATTAATCCTTTATTTTACAGGAGTTTTACAATGAAATAAACATCTTTCATCCATCTCCTTCGACGTCTGTCTGGCTCAGTTATTGTCAAAGCAATTTTCTCGCCACAAAATTTCACTCATTCTCATCATAAGAACGCTAAAAAGGAAAAGAATGTTAAGATATTAATAATGTTAACAGCAATTCCTCTATCAAACGTCATCACCGATCCTCGTTATTTTTAAACTTAGATTAAGAACTCATTTAAGTTTGATCTGAATTCAGTTCTGATAGATACTTTCGAAAATATTGCTATATTCGAAAGTGACTCCAACAGACTACAAAATTATTCCAACATCAAAATACTATGAAATGTAAAACATGGCAATATATAATAGGAATAATTAATTAGATGTGACCTGACGTACTTTTGGACAATCAAAACGATGAGAATTATCAAAAATCGCTAACAAAAAACTATTACCTCGCCCTCAAGCTTCAAAACAAGTCGCAAAACACCGTGTGCCGCTGGATGCTGTGGTCCAAAATTGAGAATCATATTCTCCAGCGATTTCTCACGAAGTTTTCCTTTGTAGTCATCTGACTGCACTGGTGCGCTTGCCATCAGCTTCGCGAATTTATCCAGGCCCAATTGCTGATCATAGTCAGTTTTTCTCGTGAACCATAACTTGCCTAACGTTCCAGCGGTCTAAATGCATCCATCTTGAAGGGATCCACCAATTGAAAAATTCAGCTTCACACTCATAAGCTGTAGTTATTATCCTATGACCACAGATATCTGTTGACAAACAGGAACGACTAAATGTATCTGTTAATAGATTAGAACAATTCCCACCATTTAGAACGATCTAGTGTTAAGGATTGAAAGCTGACAAATGAAGATAGACAACACACCTTAAAATCACGCTCAAATTCAGCATCCGGGTACCAGATTGTGTGCGAGCTGCGTTTGCTTTGTGAAGCAACTGACAATGCAGATGCACGTAACGTCGGCAGCAAAAGAGGACGGAGTCGTACTGCCGACATGTCGATATTCGATTTGAATCACTATAAAACAATTCTATTTAAGCGCATTCAACATGCAAGATGGTAAGTAACCAAATCCGTCAACAGCAGCAATGCGAAAAATCCTCTTCCGTGAAGTAAGCCGGAGAACGGCTTCTCTGAAACGATTCACTAGTAAATTTGCAAAGAACACACCCTCACTGAAACCTTCATTATCAGAGTCAGTTCCCTTGAGAGGAAGGTGACCTTGTTCAGGCACTCACAAACAACTCGCAAGAAACGTTCACATGAATGTCTCTTCCCAAATTAATTCCAATATTACTGATAAGCACCGCGGTTTTATCAACAAGCAGTGAAACAAAATAATGACATCAAACGATGCAAAACACATATTTATGAAACAAAGGTATTCGCAAAAATTAATTCTTTACAAGACGATAAACGAAATACTTGAAGATACAAGTTTGCAGGTACACGTTTGATACAAGTTTGCAGGTACACGTTTGATACAAGTTTGCAGGTAAACTGCTGAATCGTTTCAGCATTTTCAGAGGAAAAACATATGAGAGAGAACGCATCGCGAATCGTATGAATTTCATCGATTCATTATTGAAAAGTGCACGTAGAAAATTTAGATGCAGAGAACGCAGTCCAGTCCGATTGACATGCGTGTAGAAGTGTTTTTGTTCGTTCTTATATAAGCAGGCATAGAACGATTGAAGTCAGCTGGTCGTTCACTGCACTCTTATTTATCGCACTCTCTGTAGCGCATCCAAATCGCATACATTTTTTTGCATCATTTTTATGAAATGAATTTGTAAATATTGAATTAAGAACTGTATCCGAAAATTGATCACCTTCATTGAAATTACACGAAAAAAAGTTTTCGTCTTATAATAATTAAGGTTACTACACATCATCACATCTTGCAAAGATGTAATGCACTTTTCTTATCTGCGAAAAAGTACTCTTATAAAAAAGTATTTCAAATACAGTTGAATGTGCCTAAAGTTCGTCTCGCAAGCATTCTGCTGAATGCTGAAAGTTTCACGAACCAAAAGCATTTCGTAGCTGCATTTCAAATGACATACTCAAGGAAATAAACGTATTCATATATTTCAGTTAAATCTACCATTTTCTTGGCTGTGCAAAAGTACTCACCTGCATAAATTGCAGTGAACCAAATCGTATTCACACAAACAAAGTGGAAATTGTAAATTGGCTGAGAATCACTCTACAAACACGATTGCGTTGACAGTTGCAGTTAACCAATTGAACATCGTTAAGCAGTCACCAATAACCAGTGATGGACAATAGCTGCTTCGCTAGTAGCAAAGTGGCGGTGTTGTCCATCACTGCCACCTGTAATACAAAGTGAAGCATCATGCTCAAGTTTAGCTTGAGCAAGTCCAAGTCTCATTCAAAGCCTTAGTTGATGCCTGAGCAAGCTTCAATTAGCAATCTTCCCTCGAATTCTATTGCTTACCGATTTCATCTATTAGAGTTTTATTGCATCTATTAGCACTTCAAGATTCTACCTGAAAGAAATTCCTCTCGAGAGTCGCTGTTTACTTCCTCGAGAGGACACAGAAAAGCAATGATTTGATATGGCACAATTTAATGCACTATAGTTTCAATCCTTATCTTGGCGGTTCTCTCTTATATCCTTGGGCTTTAGATGTGAGATAACTTCTGCAATCTACATAACGCAAGACCATTATGTTCGAATATGTATAACCACATGTTCATTATTGTTATCTGAGATGATGACTTTTGTGGTCATACGGCAAGTATAAATGAACACATGTAACTTGTGTTCGTCGGAAAGCAATCTTTCAAAAAAGTTGGAGAGCGAAATTGCTGGCTAACGAGTACCCCGTTACCCGATGAAGAATACATAAAACTGTAGCAATACGAATACCCCACCAAAAGCTAGTTTCGATCAAAGCCGTCACATTACCAACTTAGCTGAATAACATCACTCAAATCACTGGAATGTTTTGCATTCAATATAAGTAAATCTGAAATAATAAATACTCAGCTCAGGGAGATTTCTCGAAGAATGAGATGTACCCTGGGTTAAGGTTGCCAGTCTATTAGAAATGTTCAGCGTACTTTTGACAGACACAATCACAGTTCTAAGAACAAGTCCGTCACTGAAATCTTGGCACGAGTACACACGGTGTTGATCTAAAATATCCAATATGAACCAGCTAAGGTGACGTCCCTTGTCAAAATGGAACAAGCCTAACTAAGGAAGTCACCTTAGCGGGTCAGGAGATATCGAGTAAGGCATATACCCTTTTAAAGTTTGCCAAATGATGTATTTCATCATTTTTTGTTACTTATTATTTCGAACGAAAATTGTTTCAATCATAACGCACTTGTCAGGTGACAATAAAATAATCAGAGCAAAAGTAAAACTTTGAATATGAACATTCAGTTTAAAAATTATCACAATCATCAAATTCACTGATTCGCAATACTTTCAACATAACGACTAGACAGTCAATTTCCATAACGTTTGCAGGAACGTTATGTTTGCGTTTTATAAAACTGATGTCGTGCGAATCATGTGGATGAGATCTTCTAGAGTTCGGAATAAAAATCGAACTAGAAGTTGTCTTTCAGTTGAATCAAAAATTTGCGTTTGCGGTAGATTGTTTGCAACAAAAGAGCTTCGGTGGTAACCGAATCTCCGGCTGCATTAACTCATCTCGTCGGAATTGCAAAGTACTTTCAAGATAACCACTAGACAATCAGAACGCGTCAATTATAAGCTCACAACTTGGTCGAAGATGGCGTTCAGTAGATAACGAAAACATTTGTGCAATCTACAACACTCACTTTTTAATGCAGTGGTTCTCATATGGGGTTAAATTACCCATTTTGGGTAATTTGGAGGTGTCATGGGATAATGGAGGAGGTTGGGAAATTAGTATTTTGTGCAGTTGTTATTGTATGACAGAACGCCATTGTGATGGTGTTTTTCAACTCGGATATATGAATGAAGTT